>JAJPUD010006856.1:0-103969 GCA_023553655.1 Myrmecobius fasciatus | reverse complement strand
TATATATATATATATACATATATACATATATATATACATTGTAAATGTCTACCTATCTATGAATCTCCTCCCAAAATTCCTCCACTCATTGCAGTCCCTTTTATAAAATACATTCAATTTAAAAATCTTTGATTTACATTTTACCTCATGCCAAGCCTAATTTTGGTCTATGAAAAAGCTTGTTATATTGTCATGTATCTTAAACACAAGGAGAAAATGTACCTTTTATACATTTCTTATACATTATTTGATTTTTATACATTATTTTATGCATTAATTGATTATAAGATCTCTAAGGTCAAGGACCAGGTCTTAATTTATGACTCATATTGTTTGTCTCATAGTGTCAAACATAGGTGGCATTTACTAAGCAATTAATAAATACTTAAATTGTTTAAACTTTAAAAAAAAAAGTAGTCCTTTCACCAGAGAGTTACTGATCTGTTATAAGTCATTGTTATTTTCTCAACTCTAGATAAGATTGATTAATAACTTGGCCCCAAACTCCTATGTTTCTTTGGTTCTATCTATATGACACTAGCATCTCTCTGCCCCAGGAAGTAACTAGAAAAAGAGCCACTATGTAATCATCTCCTATGCTTTGTTTAAAAAAGATAAAATTTCTTGTCCCTTAATCCAATATCATCCAATTTAGGATTGAGTCAGGAAGTAGTCCTTCATTCTACAGTCTACTGTGTTATAGTCTGATTCCCTGGTGTCCTTTAAAAAATCTTGGAGGTGACTATATGCTTCAATCTGTAGGAATCAAGTTGTTTCACAGCCAAACTGTGCACTTTCTTTGTAAATAAAGTATATGCTATTCTTTAGGTCATTGTAAATTGAAATCAAGCAAAATAAAAACATTGCATACAGCATAGATAAAAATGCACATTAAATATTTGTTCAGAATGTTTACCATTACAATAGAATATGGTATATAAATAAATATACATAATAAAGAAAAACATATAATTGTCTACATGGATGATATGCCAGTTTTTTTTTTTTTAGAATGCTAAAGTTTTGCTTTACTTGATTAAAAAAATGACAAAAAGGATGTCAGTAGCAAAAAAAAAAATTATCTCATATATAAACTTATGGTTCACAATAGCATACATTCAGCTCCTTGGTGATTTATTTATTTATAAATGTTACATAAATGCTGTCAACCTAAGAAAAAAAAATATCAGTCAATTTAAGGGATACCAAAGCAATTGCAAATAATTTTGAGGGTTGTTGGTTGGGTCAAATCCCTGTGTACTTTCCATCTAAGAGCATTATTTATCTGACATTTCTAAAGCACTTTTTATTTCAGAGTGCTCAACATTCATCTTTTAGTTAACCCTGAAATGATGCTGGATAGATGGATAGCACACATGTTTACAATAGAGGAAAATACAAACCTGAAAAAATTATGGAATTTTGTTTTTCAAATAAGTCATTAAAAAGGCTGGTATACCCATCCTGATGAACCTGACTACCTGATATATGCCTCACTTAGTCTACATTTCCTTTAATAGAAGTTTCCCAGGAACCCTTTCTCATCTTAAATTAGACTGTGTAATAGGAGTTCTGGAATTCATGATTTGGCTTTGTTTTATAGGAAAATTTTCCCATAGTTCCTTTTTTTTTTAAAGTCAACTGCTAATAATAATTCAGTTATCTTAAATTTCTCCAAAATATAATTAATTTCCCTCCTTATTAAATCCTAAGCCTTCCTATATCTTCAGTTATTGGGAAAGCTGTGGATTAAAGCCATAACTAGAAATTCTTTCACCTATGAGAATGGGAGAGGGGGAAAAGAATAATGAAAAGTGAGATAAAAGAGGAGACAGTAAAAATACATGTTGCACTGGATGAGGAGGAAACCCTTAATCTTAAGACTAAAACACATTCACAAAAAAGTTAGAAAATATAGTAATAGACCTCAAAGAGAAAGGCAACATGATGATAGTTTTTCCTGATAAAGGACTGAGTAAGGAAATAAGGTAATACTACATAGCATAGTCTGGTAGAAGACTATGTAGTATGAAGATGGCTGTTTCCAAAAGACCTCCAAGAAGAAGCAAAACTCCCTCTCCCCAGCACATGAGCTGCCAGGGAAAAGCCCTGATAATGCTGCATTAGTTATGCCTCTGCTGTGTTTGCCACTCAGGTCATTATGTTTGATCTCCCTAAAAGAAAATTAGCCATCCATGCATACCAATAAGATCTTTCTCATACAATTATTTTATTTATCTGACTTCTTCAGACTAAGACCTAAAATGATAAAGAATTAAGGTTTTTCAGGAAGACCTGAAAAACTTCTTGCATGGAGTCTACAAAGTATAAATTTTATTCCTTTTTTTTTCTACTCCACATTCTCCCATGTCTCTTTTTATTCTCATTAATGTGTCACTCACAAGAATTTAAAACAATATTAAGCAATATTCCAAGGCTATAAAGAAAGCATTATGGATAATACACACAACATTCTTATTTCTACAGTTGTTTAGGGTTTTTGTTTGTTTTTGTTTTTTATTATTTTTTTAAGGTTCTCTCTAATAATAAAATAATAAAAGACAATAAAAAATAATAAAATACAAAGATTAGGAGCTTCAAGTTGTATAGGGAAATGAAAGCAAGAAAGTCAGCAGAGATAAAACTTTTTAAAAAATGAACAAGTTCATGGTATTTGTTAGATTGTAAAATTTGGAGAGGTTGTTTCTTCTTTTTAAGGTTAATTTAAGTCAGTGACTCAACACATCAAATATTTAAATTTGGATTTCCTCAATGATTAATTCAATCCACAGAAGAAGGTGAATTCCCTACTCTACTTGTCTAATTTTTATTTTCTCAAATTATTGTCTTTCTAGTGTCCTGAATTCAAAAGACCTAGGGACATTGCTGTTGATTGGATTGCTGGCAATATTTACTGGACAGATCATTCTAGAATGCATTGGTTTAGTTATTACACGACTCACTGGACAAGTTTAAGATACTCAATAAATGTGGGGCAACTAAATGGTCCCAACTGTACTCGGCTCCTTACAAATATGGCTGGAGAACCCTATGCCATTGCTGTCAATCCTAAAAGAGGGTAAGTCATAGAAGTTATGTTTTTTAAGTTGTGTCTACCACTTAAAATATATGGCTTTTAAATTTATTCTACAAAGGTCCTTATTTTGGAAAAAAATGGGAAAAAATTCCACATAAATTTCTTTTTAAATTTTAAATTTCTGTGATAGTCATTCTTTGCTATATGTCATTAATTTGTATCTCAAAAGATAATTAATGTCTCAAACATTCCTACAACTGGGAAATTCAATGACTTTATTTTTTTGAAATAAAACAAGGAAACATGTACACTAGTTATTAACTAACACATACATAAGTTATTAATATGTGACTTTTAGAGATGTTAACTCTTCCAGTTCAGTGGAGTGTGTGACTTTGCTGCTTTTGAAAATGAATGATGAATTTAGCATTGATGAACAAAAGTCAAAGATAACTCCCAAATTTTATTTTGATGTTCAACTTCATCCTCATTAAACATTTCAAAAGAGATTCTTGTAAGGATTTCTGTTGATTGGGTTAAGCATCTCTCTTTCTTCCTTGTCGTCAGGTAGAAATGTAAATACCCTAAAGACCCAAAGGAGAAGTATTTGGAATAGTAACAAAGATTTTTTTGTAAGCCCTAAATTGTATAGTTAGATTCTAAATAATTGAGTCAGCCCTTGATATTTATTTATTTATTAGATTTATGTAGCACCTTTCATCCTATAAGAGGAAATCACTTCTGTTGGGAAAAAAAATTAATTCCCTTTCTGGAAATAATAAATCATTTTGATGTACATTTCAAATAGGCCAAATATTCTTAGGGGGTGTAGACAGAATGAGTTCATGATAAGAAATCATTACATGAAGATAGATGCCCAGAAAGGCAGAAATATTTTTAAACTGAGCTTGTAAGGTAATTTTCCCAATTGATTATTGTACATCAAATCATGTGTCACTATTTAATCCATTGAGAAATGTCACTGACAAGCAGCATTAACACCTCACAGAACCACAGAGCTCACCTTCTTTACCTGCTGTCTTTAGGATGATGTACTGGACTGTTGTTGGGGATCACTCTCATATTGAAGAAGCAGCCATGGATGGTACTTTAAGAAGGATTTTGGTACAGAAGAATTTACAGAGACCTACAGGTATAATGCATTTTTCACATCTTGTAAAGAATGAAATAGATATCAAGATGTTAGAGGTTGGATTCTAATTCTGCTTATCTTCGTTTTTTTCCCCGGCAGAAATGTAAAGTAACAATTTCAAACAATCTTAAGCATTATATTTTCATTGTTGGTAATCAAATAATTTTTGGTGTAGCTTTATTAATACTATTCTCTGTTTTCCAGTCTATAAGATTAGGTATTTTTATCTACATTGCAATGTTTAATCATGTTGTAGAATATAACATGTAAGCTTCATAAAAGCAAGAAATGTTTTCATTATTGTATTTTCAACCCATCCCTTAGCACTGTGTCCAGTATAGACAATGTGAAAATTTTGAGGGCAGAGAACACATTTTTGCTTTTCTTAGCATACCAGTGTTTATCACTGTATCTAGCATATTGAAAGCATAATTAAATTCTTATTAACTGACATAGTAGATAAATAATACTTATTGCAATTCAATGCATGATTATTAAATGTTTTAAATAACAGAAAAGTAATCATACAATATCATACGTTGTGCTTCTTTATAATAATAGCCTCCAAGGAAATATTATTTCTGCTCCAATCCTAGCATTTCCCTAATTAATGGCAGCACCAAACCACTTCAGATTATTATTACTCTCTTCTTTTAAATCACAGAACTTGTTTATCCTACTGATTTAACATTCTGTCATCTCTTTTAATAGCTACCATATACATGACATGTCCATTGGTTCCCTATCTGAATCTGGAAATGCATTTCTTTTCACTTTAACTAATATTCAGATTCACAATTCAGAGACTGCATTAAAGAATTTCTATGCCAGATGATAGCAGATGACATGGATTTGAATCAAGCAAAATAGAATAGTTAGATAATGACAGGGAATTATTCAGGAAATAAGTTTTCTCAGCATCTAAACCTAGATGACTATCATCTCCCATACTACCAAGCAAGTTTGAAAATCAGCTTTCTATTGAGTCCTCCCTACACACTCGAGAGTAGTAGAAGGACAGAAGTCATACTCTTTGCATTGATTGGAATTTGAAGTCTGATACTGTGTAATCTATTCAGTTCTCTTCAACTTTTCAGTCTGGTAATTTATATAAGTGCAATATATAGGAGCTATGGCTCCACAGCCACCATCATGGTCCAAAAGTAATGCTGAAGTTCAAGAAAGGGATGTCGGGTCCATGTGTAGTATTTTGTCCAATGTTTCTCTACTCTCTCCCTGGCTGCCACACTGCTCTTGTCTACAAGAGCATCTCTTCAAAGGAATTCTCAGCAAAGCCTCATCATCCCATCAGAATGGGAGATACAGTCACCACACTGTGTTCTCATGCACAGCCTTCAGAGAAGTGTAATCTAAAGAATTTGTTCCAGTAGTGAGTCTGCCATCCTAAACCCAGGGAGAAAATAAAACTTCCTGACACGACTTCTAATATATCTATACATAATAAATCTTTTTTTCTTTCAAAAGGTTTTGTAACAGAAATTATAAGGAATCAGATAAGAAGACAATAAAGGTAAAGTAGAAGTAGAACCAGGAGGATAGCCAGCCAAGTTCCCATACCATGAATCTGTCACAAAGGAAATCAGTTCAATTTCATGTTGTTTTTTGTTTATTTGTTTTTTTTTTTATTTTCTAAAAAATTTTCCTAGTAATGGTTGGAAGCATTCACATAGTACTATTATGTTTTTTTTTTTTTTGCTGAGGCAATTGGGGTGAAGTGACTTGCCCAAGGTCACACAGCTAGGAAGTGTTAAATGTCTGGGATCAGATTTGAACTCAGGTCCTCCTGACTTCAGGGTTGGTGCTCTATCCATTGTGCCACCTAGCTGTCCCAGGTGGAGGAATTATTGATAGGATTGAGGAGAAGGTAGTGTGGGCATTTTCCATTATCATATCATCCATTATTATCATAGGTGAAAACCTAAAACCAGAATTGTGAATCCCAGGTAGCAGGTAGTAGATTGCTATGGCAAGCCCCCTTTACAGAAATGAAACACTGCTATGTTAGTCCTCTTTGAATTCAAGAATAATATTTACAAACTTGATGTTCTATAGTGTGTAACTCCACATCTAATTCTGTCAGTGCTGATAACATCCCTCGAAAAATCCATGAAATTGAGCTGATTTCCCTTATGATGAGTTCAGATGTGTGGTAGCTTCTTAATTGAGAAATCACTTCTTGAACATCTGAGCTCTAGGCTTCAGAATTCTGAGTAGAGGAGAAGCAAAGAGCTATCCAGCCTTCTTGAGCTTTGTCCTCCAGTAGTGGCCTATTTAGTTGAAAGAACAGGGTCTTGCAGCTCTCTATACTCACAACTAAACCTAATGATTTACAACTAAACTTTCTCATGATTCTTTGTCCCATGGCTTCTTCCTATTTTCTTAGTTCACTTTCTTTACTCTAATTTCACTTACTTCCATACTCAGATTGCTCCCCTGCTTAGATGCTAAAAATTATCAATAGCTTTTAACTTAAAATTCCTTATCCCTTGATCTCCATCCCTATCACTCATAGCTTTCCCTCACAAGTCTCCCTAAAATTCTGTTTAATGGATTTACCATGTAATACTTAATTTAACACTATCTTTCTAGTTTGCCTCCTACATGGGTAAGACTTGTGCCTTATTTCACCTTTTTTACCTCTCCTAATACCTAGCACAATGATTTTAATATACTCAATAAATGTTTATTTACTGAACAGCATCAGTGTGGTTCAAATCCCCAAATACCACCTTCCTCAATCTTCAGTAGGTTGTTTATGTTTCCTTCTCTGACCCATGTAATTTGTGGTGGCAATTTCTGAATGAAAGCAGAATGAATCTGGAAACAATCCAGTTCTGAGGCTTGATTGCTTTCCCTCAATCCTTTTGTTCTTGGTAAGCAAAAGATCATTGATGGGCTAGGATAGATTAAACTTTAAAGAATGTTTTGTTAATTTATTCATGAGTTCATTCAATTAACATATTAGGCACTGCAGGAGAAGCTTATAAAACATTTGTGGAAAAGGCCCTTGTGAATTGATGAACTATCCCTCACATGTCAAAAAAAATGAGGGTGGGATTGGAGGATTCTAATTTCATAAAAGTACAAGCAGTAATAACCACAATGGTGAAAATATTATAGGAAATATATTGTCATTTTAATATTTCATTTAAGTTCCTTTTGTCTCCTTGAAATTTATGAATGCATTAATATAGCTTTCTGGAGTACTGCTATCTTGTCCATTTTTTAAAAACATAATCACATATATTTAAGTTGAAAGGGAAATTAGAAATCATTTGTTCTATCATCCTCAAGTTAAGATGGTAAAACTGAGATCCAGAAAGGTGAAATGACCTGTCCAGGGGCAAAGAACTGATAAATTTGCACCGTCTACTGCTCTTTTCCCCCATACAACATCCTCCTTTGTCACTGAATACAAGTCATCTTTCTGCAATTTTACTATCCTCTAAGAATTCTCCCTTGAATCTTATAATGATTTCTCAGAAAATTCTGTTTTATTAATTTTTTTTAAATTTTTGCAAAGTGGGAGATAAAATTTAAATTGAAAGGGGAGGGAAAATAACATAAGCCCCATGAAAAGTTGCAGCCTGCCAAAAGTGATTCAGAAGTGACTGACATAAAATAATAATGGTGGCATCATAAGATTTTTTAAATAGCTATATCATTATTATCATTATTATGAAGTAGCAAAATTAAATGAACCACAGATTCTACATTTTTTTCCAAAGTGTCATTTCATTGTGCTCAGTTAGGACAAGACTGAAATGTAATTTTAAATCTTTTTTCTTCTTCCTGAATTGGTTGCAAATGTTCATCAGTCTAAGGCCAGATAAGAATGAGTACTAGGGAGGATCGAGTGCTTTATTTTCCCCTTCTATTATTGTACTTTTATTAAAGACAAAAGGAAATGTGATATTTCATTTTAAAGATAGGAGGTTCATAATAGTGATGTTTCTTCTTCCTACAAACTTAACTATCATCTCTTTAACAGGAAAACCTAGTGGTTCCTTTATTAACTTTTTAATTTAAAAGACTATCTTTTTTATTAAAAGGCTTAAGGAAAAAATCAAAGCATCGATTTGTGGCTTTCTTGGAATATAAATGCCATCCATCTAAAAGCTTTGTTAAAGAAGCTTTAAGAAAAACTGGAGACAGTTCCATAAAGTCATACAGTATATTACCTAAGTTGATATGAATGAGTATTTCTTGAGCCACTTTAATTATATATACTATTATAATTAATATGCTACTTGAGAACTGTTTTCTTTTGTTAAAGCTGATAAAATGATACATCTATTTAAACTGTGTAGAAAACAGTTTCTTTACCTCTTCCTTGATCAATAAATTTATTCTTTCTAAAGGAAAAAAAAAGTTATTTAAAACAGCTTTTTTTGATAAGTCCATTCATCATATTTATCAATAGAAAGAAAAAAAAATGTTTTCAATCATTCTAATACAACAGATCTAAAATGTAATAAAAATCATAGGAAGTGTGTCATTTTTTGATTCACGTTTTAATGGCTTTAAGGCACTTTGAATACATATCCAAGTAGCAATTAATTACTAAATGATTACCAATACCAATTATTAACACGTTAATTTACCTATCAAGTTATTGTTATAAGGATGATTAGGCAGTATTTCTGAAATATTTTACTAGGTTCTGTAAAAGGCAATGATTTATATTTTTCTTTTTCTTTTTTTTAACTCTTTCTATATGTTGAGAAGAGAATTCAATTATATTTTTCTGCTTTAATTTTCAGTGCATACTTCCATATAACCAATTGAAAGCATTTAATAAGAACCTCTTATATGCCAGGTTGTATCCTAGATGCTAAAAATCCAAAGATAAAAGTAAACTAAATCCTATATTCAAGAAACTAATATTCTCTAGTGAGATACAACTTGTATATAGAGAACACAATTAATATAAACTAAGAAATATATCTTACCATAATCCTTTTGCTAGGTAGATAGGTTATGACTATACAATTAATGATTTTGTTAGTTGATTGCCATGGTTGGTGACTCTAACTATCTAATATATTCAATGTAGTCATAGTATAGCTAAAGGCTAATGAAATCCACAAAAGGAAAGAATGAATAGAAAAATGAATCAGAAAATTATTGTCACATGTACTATGAAGGCTAGATAAGTAATCAATAGCTTAAATGCAATTATATTTCTCAACTCTGACATTTTGTGGAGATATTTGAAATTAGGTTCTTATTATGAAATTCAGACTGTGAAATTCGTGAATACTTTTAACAGTTCCATCGAAGTACCAATCACTAACTAGCACTAATATCTCTAATGCAAACATGACACCTATTTCAAATAATATCAATCAAGAAGCGTTTAATAAGGATCTTCTATGTGCCAGGTTTTATGTTAGATGCTAGAAATTCAAAAACAGAAATAGTCCTATCCTCAAGGAGCTTCAGAAGAAATAACATATGCACATAAACAAAGAGAAAGTATAGATGAAACAAATACCAACTGATTTCCCAGGGTTATAGAGAATTGTGGGACATAATGTCCTTACACAGGAAATGACGTTTATACTGGCCTTTGGCTGAAGCTGGAGAGTCTGAGAAATGACTTTGAGAAGCATGAAGAGCAGCTTCTGCCAGAGTATGAAGGTGGAATTTGCAGAATGTTGTATATGAAAAACATTAAGAAGATAAGTTTTCACTAAGTAATCAAATTCAAGAGAAAGGCTTGAGCTGGTCTGTGGAGGATTTAAATATCAAACAATGAAGTTTATACATTGGAATACCATCACTGAGTGCCACTGAAACTTTCTGAGTAGTTGCTTTTTAAGAAGTTAATTTCAACTTACAGATAAATGCAATATAATAACGACCTTCATTAATGATTTGGTTATCCAGCTTTTTCTTGATATGGATACTCTTTAATAAGATATGTCTGCTCTTCAATATTAAACCACAAAACACATATTTGAGGCCCACTATAAAACTGCTCTTGGAGATCTGCAATTTGTGGATGAATTATATCTTTTTAGTGTAATTTCAGGCAAAATAAATGCTGATCAATGAGCTCCTAATGGAACCCAACTCATAAAGTATTATTTTCTGTTATGAGAGGTAGAAAAACCAGGCAATATCCAACTTGTGATAATTCTTAACTCTGTGAATCAAGGCTATTCATTTAGCAACTATATACCTTAGAAAATTCTCATATCAAAAGCTTCCCTCAGTGACAAAATCATAATCCTCTCTATATTTCTGTAATAAGTTACATAATGGGTTTTGATATTTATTTTATAGATAAGGTAGACACATTATATTTCTTTTATCATCACCAAGATGGTGAAAATGAAGTCATAAGTAATAAGTAGATATGGAAGAAAATTGATTTTGTAGGAATGACCTTTTTATCACTCTTACACTAATTTGTTGGCTATTGCTAGTCAGGTAAAGGAATACATATTTAAAATGTGTGCCTATGTGTGAAGCATTGAATGAATCAAAGCTTTCTAAATTCCACTGTACAAGGAGACAGATGGAAAATCTAATTCTATGCTGCCTGAGCAAATAATGTCATTCATAGTTAGAAATGGAAGTTTGGGAGGAAGGGTGGGAAAAAACACTAATTTCTAAAATTATTTCAGATACATTTCCTTGATTTGTTCTTGTATGTTTATTTTGCAGGGCTGGCTGTTGATCAGTTCAGTCAACGCATATATTGGGCTGACTTTGAGCTATCTGTCATTGGCAGTGTTCTGTTTGATGGCTCAGATTCAGTAATTTCTGTAAGCAGCAAACAAGGTTTGTAGAATGTTTCCATTATTTGTTGTTTGAAACAAAATTAGACAGAATTCTAATTCATAAGGACTAGTATGGTCTTAAATTCTGGATTTTTTTCAAATGCAGTTCACTGACAGTGGAAAGTGTTAGCTTTGGAGTCAGAGGTTTAGAGTGTGATTTCCAGCTCACTGGAAACTTGCACAAATTGCTAGATAAATTTCTGGGTTTTCATTTGTTCACCTATAAATTGAGAGGGTAGACTAGATGAGCTATAAGTTATCTTCTAGCTCTAAACCTATGAAACTAAAGTTTATTAATATTATACTTTCCCTGCCCTAGACAATAGACAAAAGAGGATGAAGCCAGTTTTTACATTGACATTGTCTAGTAATAGTCTTCTGTTAGACTATGCTAAATTACAGAAAACAATTAAATGATAACTTTCTGTGGCTTTTTTTTTTTTTAACTTAAAAGAGAACTGTTCTGGGTGTCAGAATTTCAATCATTTGGAAAGAGTGGGAAAAAATTGTAATTTTCAAAGGCTAGTGTCAGTCATTATTAGGTCTCTTCCTTTATCTTCTCTCTCCTTGCTCCTTCTTCAACTTCCCCTCTTTTTCTTCTGTTCTTTTTTTTTCTTTTTCCCTTCCCCCTTCTCTCAACTTCCTTATCTGCTTTCCCCCTGCCATCCACCTCACTTCTTCTGTCATTTTTATTCTTCTCTTCCCTCACTCCTCCCTTTTCATCTTCCTCTATATCTTTTGTTTCCATCTAGCTTTCCTCTGCTCAGCTATTTGAAACTGAATATTTGTTGTGGTTTTTTAATAACAAATTTCAACATGAATCACTGTGAATAATTTTAAAATGTTAATTTGAAAAATAAATATTTTGAAAAGAAAATTAATTTATCCTGAAATTTTATTCTTATTTAAAGTGAGAGAAAAAAATCCCCAACAGACTATGATCAGAGTAATATTGATTATTATAAGCTTACATTTCAGCTATTATTTTTTAAGACAAAAATATATAATTAAATGATACCTTTAAAATTGTATGAAATTTCAGAAAAGATGAAGATTGCCATCTGGTTAGCAGTTACAAAAATAAAAACCAAATAAATGTTAAATGAGTTAAATTACTTCTTTCAGACATATCTTCTAAGATTAAAAAATGTGATGTAGATTCAGTAATCTATGCTATCTATTAAATTTTAGTGTACATACATATATTTCTATTTTTCATGTCTCATATTTCCTTGTGTATGGTTTGCTACAAAGATAATGATTTTTCCCCCTACTCATGATCATTAAACAAAATAAAACATTAAATGAAGACAAATATGGTATGTATGGTATACACACATGCACACACATACACATACACATACACATACACATACACACCTCAACTGCAATTTTCTTGCCTATCTCATATATATTAAAATCTCCTGGGGGATATGGGAATAGGACCTAACTCAAAAATCTTTTTTTTTTTGAATTGACTATGTTAAATCAACCATGAAGTTAAAATCATTGAGTTAAAGTCATTAATCAGAGATCATTAAGACACTCTAAAACACAAAGTCATAGCTTTTCAACCCATTATTTTTCTTAACCTTTGGGGGAATAGCGAACTTCTTACTTTCTAAAGTAAACCTATAATAGCTAAATTTTCTAAACCTATAGCTAGATAATTGTTGTGTGTATATAATGGTTCTTGAAGAAATAGTTCATAATGAAAATAACAAAGATCTTGTTCTCTTAAAACCTTACATTTTTAAAATGTCTATTTTTTCAAAGTGTTTCTTTGAAAAGCTATTTGCTAGTTTGTTTGTCCTGAAATGAATATAGTAAATTAAACTTAAATCTAGAAATGACATTAGAAGGTAAGTTGGGAAATATTAATTCAATCAAATCTGATGTTGCAAATATTACCTGATTTAAAAGACTATTAATAAGTTGTTTATGCATTTTATGTTTTACTCTATAACTCACAAAATCAATTAATATGACTTTAATATGGCACATTCATTTTTTTTCTTTTTTTATGCTAGGACTTTTGCATCCACACAGAATTGATATTTTTGAAGATTACATATATGGAGCAGGACCTAAAACTGGTGTATTTAAAGTACATAAATTTGGCCACAGTTCAGTAGAATACTTAAATTTAAATGTTGATAAAACAAAAGGTGCCTTGATATCTCATCGTTATAAACAACAAGATTGTAAGTATTCTGCTTTGTGTAAAACTCTACTTAGCACATTAATTATCTAGACCAGAATTTACAGAAGACATTTATTTTAAAATATTGATGTAATCTAAAATATAAATAGAACAGGAAAAGTGAATCCATTTCTCTACTTTGAAATAATTAAACAAATATAATTTCCATTTTTAAAATAAATTGCAAATCTTGCCTTTAATAAAGAAAACTAGAAAACTTTGACTTCTCTAACAAATTTACTAGAGGTTATGGGTAAAATGAAAAATTTTCATTCAACCCAAATCTAGATCTGTCTGTGTTACTACTGTGAAAGAATTTAAATCATGATTCCATTATTTATGGTTCATGTAGATAGTTTGCAATGTTTGACCTTTCTGGCATGGAATAAAAATTTTCTTTAATATGAATAAAGTTTTAGAAAATTAACAATCTGCTTCTAAAAATATGTAATGTTTTATTTTGTGGTTATAGGAAAAAACAAGTACAATTCATTATTGACCATATTGAAAAAGATATTTGAACTATCTAAATAAATTGTGATATAGGAAATCATTTTGCTTGACTTTCCCTGAGATAAAAGTCAATTCACAGATATAAAGAAACATAAATATATGAGTTTTAGGTGGTTATATATACACATACATATACATATATATGTGTGTGTGATATATATGTGCATATATTTACCTATGTATGTATGTATATATCCATACATATCATACATACACATACAAATATACATACACACACATATATAATCAACTTTATCATCTAAAATTCTACTTAAATAGGCAGAGATTGTTCACCAAATTATGTAAAATTTTACAATTGGAAGGTCCTTTAGAGGTGAGCTAGTTTCACTATTATCTAAAATACATAACCTATCTTGAGTAAATTTTCCCAACAAATAATCATCCAACTTTGGCTTTTGGTGATAGGGGGCTCATTACCAAAAGAGAGAGTAGATTCTTGTCTCAAAATAGTGTAATTACTTGCAATTTCTTTCTTATGCTGATCTGAACAGTACTTCCTTATAACTTCTACTCATTCCTTTTAGTTTTGATGTTCAAGATCAAGCAAAACAAATGTAAACATCTTTTAAATAGCAGATTTTCAGTTATTTAAGAAGTTATTATATTCCCTCTGAATCTGTTCTTATCCAAATACATGTACATATATATATATGTATATATATATATACATCTGTATATCTATACCTATCTATCTATCTATATATATATACATCTGTATATCTATACCTATCTATCTATCTATATATATATATATATATACATACACATACCTACCTCCATCTATACAAATATATACCTAGATCTATATCTGTCTATAGATATATGCATATATCTCCTCAGCTCCTTAAAACATTCTTCATACAGTATGGTATTATATCCTTTTATGACTTTGACCACTTTCTTTTGAACATATTTCCACTTATTCACTGTTACTAATTGATCCCTCTGGAACCAAAATGCCTCTTTAATATGGCAGACTTTAAAATTTGTAAAGGTAGCCATCATGCCTCTCTATCCCAAATCTTCTCCTCTCTGGGCAAAAATTCCCAGTTTTACAGTTTCTAAGAATTCATTTAGAACCTTCACCATCCTGATTTCTCAATTCTATACTCCTGTTTAATAATGCCTTTCCTAAAATATAGCATTCAGAGCTGAACACAGTACTCCAGATATTGTCCTACTAGCACAGTATAAAGTAGGCACATCATTTCCTTATTTCTGTAGTCTGTTTCTCATCATATAAACTAAGCTAGAATTAATTTTTTTCGCTCTGAAAGATTTTTCCCCTTATATACAACCCAAATCTGTGTCTCTGTAACTTTTATCCTTTAGTCTGACTACAATTCTCTAGGACTATCTAGAATAAGTCTACTCTCTGATCGCAGTCCAGAGAAAATGTGAAGAATTCTATCATGTCTTTTATTAGCCTTGATTGCTCCATGTTAATGATCCCCAATTCCTTCTTTCTTTATATGGCGTGATTTTCAGATTTCTCACAAAATGGGTTTTCTGCTCTGTAAATACTATTTTGTCATTGTCTCTCTTAAAATGTGGCATCAGACCTAAACAGTACAGAGAGCAGTAGGATTATTTTTCTCCCTTATCATAGAAAATATGCTTATATGAATATAGTTTGACTGCTTTTTAAGGCAACATACTGCTTAATCTCTAAGCAAAAAGAAAAATTAAAAAGTTCAATCATTTTTCACATTAAGTACAGCCAAACTGGTTTTTCTCTATCCTACTTTTTACAAATGATTGCTTTCCACTTTAAAAAAAAAATTATAGAATTTTGGAGTGTGAGAGTATTTGCCCCCTTATAGATTTTGTCTTTATCTTTTTTATCTAGCTTGTTACTTTTGGACCTTTGTCCCAGCCTATTTAAATATTTTTGAATTATGGTTCACCCAAAATATTAACTATTCCTCTTATTCTATGCTATCTATAGACTTGTTCTATTTGTTATTGCTATTCCATAGCATCAACAGATTTTCTGTCTTCATCCAAGTAAGTGAACACACATTTTGAACAAGATAATGAATCTAGAGACTTTTAGCAGAGCTCTAGAGATCTTGTACCAGAATGACATGAAATAAGGGTGTTCAAAAAAAATTAAAACTATGTTCTTTTTCAGCCAACAATATTCCATCTTCTCCATAACTATCATGAAATTACTTGATAGAATCATGAGAACCTTTATCAAAAGACTTGTTGCAATAGAGAGGTACTATGATTCCTTACTATCCTGGTCTACCCCACTTAATAGTCACTTTACAAAAAAGAAATCGGTTTACATTTCCATAACTTGTTCATTAGAAATCCATGGTGGTTCCTGGTTAGCATTTTTTTTTTTTTGGTTCAACGAACATTAAAATTTTCTTTTACCTTATTCTTACTGCAACCCATGGGTAGATGCTATTATCCTCATTTCACAGTTGAGGAAACTGAGAGAGACACAGATTAAATGAATTGTTCAGTCAGAGAGTTAGTAAATGTCTGAGGCTGGCTTTAATTTAATTCTTTCTAATTCTAGGACAAGTTTCTGTGTCATCTACCTGCAAATGAGACTACTTTCTTCTTATTATTCAGTTCTAGGCCATATTATATACCTTTACATACTGCCTCCCAATCTTACAGTTATCTTAAATACTTTATCATCCTATACTCTCTAAAAATAATCAATCACAAAGCTTTTTAATTCAACTTCTATAATATTTATTCTCATACTTCTTTTCACTTAAAATCATTCACACCTCCTCTCACTCAAACCATTATAAAAGCTAGTTCACTTAAAAGCACTAATACAGTTTTCCAAAAGCAATATGCCCTCGTCTTTTTCAATTATGCTGACTCCAACTAATCAACTGGTCTATTGTCTCCCTGCCCCTAGTATCTTCCCTTTCTAGTTTAATCTCTATATAGCTGTCAAAATAATCTTCTTAAAGCCTAGGGCTGACCATGTTGCTTCCCAGTTCAAAAATGTCATGGACCCCTTTTGCTTCTCTGATAATTAACAATTTTTAACTGTGCTTTAAATAAGTCCTTCTGTGATCATAATTCAACTTATTTTCCCACACTTAATTAATATTTACTTTCATGCACTCTGCATTCTAGTCAAACTGGTTTACTAGTTTTTTTGTAATCTATCATCCCACGTCCTGTTTCTTTGTATTCTTTTTTTACCTCTAGCTTTTAGAAAACTTAGCTTCCTTCCACAGTTCAGATACTACCTTTGACCCAAAGTCTTTCATGATTCTATCAATCATTAGACTTGCTCTCTATTCAGATTGTCTAGGCAGGTATTATATTTCCTATTAACCCCAACAGAAGAGAAGTTTGTTTTGAAAGTTTTCATTTTTTATCTTCATATCCCTTGCACCTAGCATATTGTGGTATTCAGTAATTTTTTTTCTTTTTTGTTGTCAAATTGAATTAATATTTATATTCTTTTGGCTGCATTTCTCAAAGAAACTTATATGCTCTTAATATATGCAAGAAAAACTCTTTGTTGAGAGTTTTACTCTATTGAAACAAATGGCCATTTATAATAGATAGTAAATACAGCTAAATCTTGTATTTATGTACATTTTAAACAAGTTTGTGATAATAAGCCTATGTTCAGAAAACCATTCAGGAAGACATGCCTTCAACTCTTAAAATTTCATCAAGGATGCCCTTGGTACATAGGCAGGCCAATCTCATAGATATTTCACAAAGATGAGAAATCATTGATTTGGATTGCTAGTTGATACTTTCTAAATAAATTGCATATGTTATAGAATTATATTGAAGATTAGAAAATTCATCTACAATTTTCAGGGTTTACTTGTCCCCTTTTTGCAAGTTGTACCAATGGTTTATTCAAGATTAATTTGAATGTTTTTCAGAACTTCATTTTCAATAATTCCTTAAAATTATTGACATTGCAATATTACATCTACAAATGTTTTTTTTCTTTATTTATAATAAATAATACTCAAGAGATTAAGAATTTAGCCTCCAAAAATTTAAGTTCATTTAAAACTGCTAGGTTTTCTTTTATTATTCCCCTCACATGTTTTGGACTTCAATTATAATCATAAATGAAATCAGAAGATTTCTTTTTGGTATGCTGAATTCAGGCTTATAAAAAAGCCCCAAAGCATTTTAGCAAGGGGAATCATTCTACCTCTATAATATATATACCTTAGTTAACTATAACTCCTATTCAAAACAAAGGATACAAATGACAAGTAGCTTATATTGTATGCACAGCATTTAAGATGGTGTTTAACATATAGTGTTTATTTAGTAAGTGACTTTCATCCATGCATTCATTTGCTCACTAATTCACTGTGTATTGACTAACCAAAGAAAATTAATTTCAACAAAATAAGTTCTGTCCAGAGCAACTTTTTAAAATTGGAAATTGCATAATAGTTGATAGTTTGCAATGGTAGAAAGCTTTCTCATTAGAAAATCTCAAAGATAGATAGATAGATAGATAGATAGATAGATAGATAGATAGATA
The DNA here is from genome assembly GCA_023553655.1 of Myrmecobius fasciatus. Lineage (NCBI taxonomy): Eukaryota > Metazoa > Chordata > Mammalia > Dasyuromorphia > Myrmecobiidae > Myrmecobius > Myrmecobius fasciatus. The sequence continues at coordinate 85,720 of JAJPUD010006856.1, read as the reverse complement.
GATATAAAAACAATTATTACCTAAAACAGAATTTTGTGAGGATTCGAAATTTTGCTGCTTTTCAACAAGGAGATAAGGTAGTAAGTAATCTTTAATGATAACACTTTTGTCAATTGACTATGATCCATATGTTGATACAAAAATTATATCCTCAGAAATAAAATGTCTTCCCCAAAATCTGTGGAACTAGTGCTTCATTAGTGTTTCTAATAAGAAACAATTCATTCACTTAGCCATCCTCCCATGTTCTTTTTCCTTCTTTGTCTAATGAATGCTTAGTCTAATATCCATATGTAAAGAAAAAAAGCATGTTGAATACTGTTCTACTACTAAGTACTTTTTGATATGCTACTTCTTATTAAGTAAAGAAAATACTTGTATTTTTAACTATGCAAATACTTGTAACAAGTAATTTTATTTGGTTAAAGCTTCATGCTGAAAAGAAATGATTTGGCTAGTTAGTTTTGCTCCATTGGTCAAATGTCTTGCAAATATATGCAAATGGCCAGAAAGAACAGCAAGAGAGTGTAGGTAACTCCAGGGAAAATCCATATCCACTATGGCAAAAAGCAACCGGATATTTTATACTGATATTGGGTTAGTTTTTTCTCTTGAAATACTAAGGACAACATAACTTTTGAAATATATGAAAAAAAGATTAAAGTTGCTGTATTTAAACTTCAGTGAAATATTATCAAAACCTAAAATAATTATATTCATGCATATGTTGTTTTATTTTGTTTTCATTCAGTACCCAATCCATGTTTGGATTTAACATGTGAATTCCTCTGTTTACTTAATCCTTCTGGGGCTACCTGTGTATGCCCAGAAGGGAAATCCTTGATTAATGGAACCTGCAATGATGAGAGCCTATTAGGTAGGTATATTGTAGTCTTTGGGAAAACAATGAATTTTAAGATGAACTTAATCAGTTAATAAAATAAAGGAAAATACCATCAAGCCATTCATCAATTGAGAGTTCTTGTTATAAGTGGTTCTCAAGTGACAATGTTTAATAACACTAATTTTTTTCTTTTTCAGCATCCCTATTTCCTGTTAACACATTTCATATTTATTTAACTGTAATTTTTCATGTTTAATGTGAGCACAAATACAGTGTAAGAATTGGTAACATAAATTGGAACAAGTAAATATTTTTAGTAGTCCTTGTGTGAAACTCATTTTTAGATTGTTAGGAAGATAAACTCTAAGAACAAATCTGGAAGATTTACCTGAAAGGCAAAGAAGGGAAGGGAAATTATAGGTGGTTGTAAATGTTAATTTCTTTCTGGGCCAAAAAAAAAAAAAAAAAAAAAGAGTGTCAAAATGTTCTTTGAATACTGACTATAATGTGTTTTGATTGGTGGCAAGATATAAGCTCTTAGGTGTTTATGACAGTTTATTGTGAGTGTAAGATGAGTTTCTCTGAGAACAAAACATAAACCAAGAGTTTAATTTATATAGTTAAGTTCTGAGATTGTAGTCATTTCCACTCACCAAAAAAATTAGTTTTGAAATATAAACATTGTTTTGACAAAATCAATCATGCTTGGGAGGAAAAAAATAAAGTACTACATGTAGGTGGATTTGGAACCACTTGAGTGACCAGAGATAATGAAAAGTCATTAATGGGCAGATATCAACACTGAGGGAGATCTCTAGTATGAATTCAATGCTTCATGGAATTTGCTTGTTACATGAAACTTGAGAGGAAGCATAACTTAAATATTTAGATGACAAAGTCTAAATCCAAGAAAATCTAAGAAGACTATTACAATGGTCAGAATTAAAGAAGATGAAATTTTCTCTGTAAAAATATAAAGTCTTATATTGAGGTGCAAAAAAAAGAAAACCTCAAAAATATAAGATTATGGAGGCGTGACAATAACTTCCCTTGAAAATATTTCTGGAGTTTTAAAGGATTGTAAAAGGATTGTTTAAAGGATTCAATAGGGTAGCTTAGTAGCCAAAAAAGCTAGAAGTCTCCTAGACTCAGAGTGTTCTGTTCTGGAAATTGTGTTTTAAGAAAGACATTTTCCCATAAGAATATGTCCAGAAAATAGCAATAAACAAACAAATGAATGGATGAATAAAAAATTAATTAATTGATTGATAAGGAGTGATAAAAGAACTATAGAACCTGGTATAAGTTTAGTTGAAGGATGCCAGAGACTGAACCTTAAAACCATGACCCTTTTAACCTTCCCCCCTTTTCCCCCCTTTGCCAAAAGACTGAACCTTAACCCTTTTCACCTTCCCCCTCCCCACCCTGACACAAATATCTGAATATCTAAGAACAACCACTGCATATTCCAGCATAAGCATGCAGAACGACACGCCTCAGGAAACTACAAGATATCATTGTTCTACTCCACCCTTGGAGCCCCTAACCTTTGGCACCTGACCCCCACCCCTCATTTCAAAGTGTCACACCCCATCTGTCTTCTTGCTCAATGTGCTGTTACTACATTGTGGTCATCTGCCTATATATACTCTGTGCAAACTCAATAAACTCGAGACATAATCTACCATAACCTAGAGTTGTCTCCTTCCTCTCTGCGATCCTGTCCCCAGACCTCTGTGTCTCCCCAGGCCATTCGGCCTTATGAGCTCTGCTCCCCCGGCTTATGTCCTGCTCGCCTGACCCACGTTGATGACCTGCTGGTCAGGTCAGAAGGAACCAGACATGTTTACTCCAGAGAAGGGAAGCTTAGATAGAGCAGCATGAGAGAATTTCAGAATTTTATGGACTATGATATGATAGAGGGATTATATTTAGTTTGTTCAAGATCAGAGCTTAGAATAGTAGGTAGAGTAGACAGATTTGGTGTTGATCTAAAGGAAATTGCCTAACAGAGTTCTCTAAAGGATAAATTGTATACCTTGGAAAGTGGTGATTTCCTTCTCACAGAGCCTGTATGATCAATAGTTGGAGATCACAAAACATCAGTGTTGAAAGAGACCTCAATTCCCTTTAATTAAGTGGTACAGATGGTTGTACTTCCACATTAATATTCCTCCAAAAATTTGTAAAGAAATGATTTTAATCAAGCAAGAAGTTTACGATTCTATAGAAAATAGAATACCAGTATAAATGATCAACTTTGCTTTATATCACTTCACATTGTAGCCATGTTAGGAAAGATTAAATTTAGGAAAATATTAAATGTAAAAGATTATTAGTTACACTGTGAAAATATTTTTTTACTTATTGAAAGCATTCACTATAATATGTATTCAATAACAAATTTATGCAGACCATTGAAAATATAATTATGACTTATCAAAATTGTGTTTGCATGCAGCTTTTACTGAGCATACCTAGAACTATTTAACACATGATTTCTCTTGATAACGAACATAATTCTTTTAAAAAATTTTTTATTTATTTTTAATTTTATTTATTTATTTATTTGCTTTTTGCTGAGGCAATTGAGGTTAAGTGACTTGCCCAGGGTCACACAGCTAGGGAATGTTAAGTGTCTGAGACCAGATTTGAACTCAGGTCCTCCTGACTTCAAGACTGGTGCTCTATCCACTTTGTCACCTAGCTGCCCCTGAAAATAATTCCTAATGTTAGGTATATTCATTATTTGTTGTTTAATCATTTCCTTTTGTCTGACTCTTTCTTGACTCATTTGGGGTTGGCAAAGATGTTGGAGTGGTTTGTAATTTCCTTCTCCAGCTCATTTTACAAATTAGGAAACTGAGGCAAATAGGGTTAAATGACATCTCTAAGGTTACACAGCTAGTAAATGTTTGAAGCCAGATTTTAACTCAGGGAAGTGAGTGCTTCTAACTCACTCCAGGCACTCTATCCATCCTGTCCCTGAACTTCCCCATTCATTCATGCCCTTTGCCAAAGTAAAGTTATTCTGTCACTATGAAATAGTGAAAAAAAAAAAAAAGAAACATTTATCCCCCTCCCTATACAGACACACACACACACACACACACACACACACACGCAGATACATATTCAGTTTCTAAGTATTTTATTCTCACAATTGAGTCTGAAGAGTTAGAATGTCTGAATATCAGATTAATAGAATGAATGACAGAGAGAAACTTTTCTAATTGATAGAGTGGCCAGAACAGTCCTATTTCAGAAATCTTAAAGCTCATGATTTTCATTAAAGAAAATACTAAATTTAACAAAATTGGATGAGTGATATTGTTTTCTACCCATGTGATTTTTATAAGTGCTAGAGCTTGGACTTCTTGATTTCAAAATCAAAGTACATGAATTTTAGGACTATTGATCATGCAGATCAATAGAAAGTAAATTTTCTCATCATTAAAATTTTATATAACCAAGTTTTACAGCTCACTATAATCACCTAGCTTTCTCTAGTTGCTATTGTTAACTGATTAGCCCATTGAATGTTACTAATCCTCATGGAAGGAATTTGAATTTCAAATCTTCCTCATTCTTAGAAAAGTATTCATTTGCTCTCTCCTAGAGTTGATTATAATTGCTGGAGCTGATCTTTAGGGGTAATTTGGTTATTGACAAAAGCAGGCTTTTTTTTTTTTCATCATAGAAGCATTACTGTAGTTTGCAAATGAATATAATGCCACTTTTATTTCATCAGAGTGTTATATTTTTTAAATTTTCCTTTGCTTAATGTTGCATATCATAGAAAATAGCATGTACCAACATGTAGAAATTTAAACTTCAATATAGTTCAATATAACCAAAGTTAAATATAAATGCTTCCTTAATTATGCCAACATGAATAATGATACCCCAGCTCTAAAATCTTTCCTTTTTAAACAGTCCTAAGTAGTTATTACATATTAGATAATTTCTTCCTGGGTGAGTTAGAAATATGTGATGAATATTAACTATTAAAATATTAATACATTAATGCTTCAGTGTATCTACCAACAGATTATGGTTCTTAGCTGGTTTTATTCTTCCTGTAAGGTAGATGGTAGGGATTAAGTAAAGGGACAAAACACTTGTCACAGATTCACTCATGAAAAAACAAGCAAAAATCTTGCCATATCTGCATATCAGGACAATTGACATCCCTCTTTGTTAATGAATGAATTAATTAAATATTTGTAAAGAAACTCACTTTAAAGAAACCAACCAAAAACAATTCTAAGTATACTGAACATGATCTCTGATCCTACCAATTATCAGTGTCCACCTATATAGATTGATGATTAGACAGATAGTTGCTTACAATTTTCAAAACTATTTTCCATTGTGATGCTAGAAATATCCTTTATATGCCTTATAAAGGCATGCCTTGGGGTATCAATAAATTAAATAATTATTTCTAGTGTCTCTGTGATGATGCATAGACATATTGGAGTGAATAAGAATCAAAAATAATTGTTCAGGAAAACATACACTGCAACAAGAAAAATGTGTGATGATCAATTATGATAGATTTGGCTCTTTTTAGCAATTCAATGATTCAAGGTAATTCCAATAAACTTTGGATAGAAAATGCCAATTGCAACCAAAGACAGAATTATGGAGACTTAATGCTGATTGAAGCATACTAACTTCACCTTTTTTTTTTCTTCTGTTTTTTTTTTTTTTTCTTCTTGTGGCTTATCATTTTTGTTCTGATATTTCTCTCCTAATATTACTTCTGTGATAATATGTAAAAAAGTGAAGGTGTACATATAACCTTAAAAAGAAGAAGAAAAGAAAGTAATTATTCAAGCACATTGACTTATACACATAGTAAAGACCTGACTTTAGCAAAAGATATATTACTGATTTTCTATCAAATGCTTGTTTGCTTTCATCAGACTAAATCAACATCCTTGAGAGAAAGCATTATAGTTCATGGTTACAAATACAGTTGCAGCACAATTTGGACATTGTTTTCCTGATTCTAACTGAATATAAATTGACCAAAATGATGATTCTATTCAATGGCATAATCCAAATGGCTAGAATTTCCATTTTTTTACCAATGCATTACTAAATTGTTTGCATTATTACTAATATTAATGTTTTCTGTGTGTTAAGTTTCTTATGAGTTGATGAAGCTCAAAAAGAGTTATTCATGTAAAGTGCTCTATGAATTTCAAAGAGCTATATAATGGTACTTACTAGTACTTCTACTAGTACTAGAGTACATATTATTTTTCTTCCTTGAAGAAGGAATCTAAGAAGGGTAAAGACCTTGCCCAAGATCATATTGTTAGTAAGCAACTGAACCAGGTCTCAAAGCCACTTCTATGTGCCTGGCACACAGTTGGTTCTTAATAAGTGCTTATTGATTGCCTTTTTGATTCTGAGTCAAAATTCAATGTGTTCCTGTAAATTGACCATACTCACTTTGAACTTTATGGTAAAAGAATTCCCTGAAATTGTATTGTCAACCTGGAAATTGAAACAATTCAAAATAGTCTTTTTCTTTTCAAAATTTGTAATTATGAATATAATAATAGGACAGCTAAGTGGTGATGTAGTTAGAGTACTTGGCCTGGAATCAGGAAGATCTGAGTTCAAATTTGGCCTGAGACACTTACTAGCTATATGACTTTGGTCAATTCACTTAACCCTATTTGCCTGAGTTTCCTCATCTTTAAAATGAGCTGGAGAAGTAAATGGCAAACTACTGCAATAATTGCACCAATAAAACCTCAAATGAGATGACAGAGAGTAGGATATGACTGAAGTGACTGAACAACAACAACAAAAGAGATATAATAATAAACATTTCTATAGTACTTTAAAGTTTCTAAGGCACTCTCTCCAAAATGTCTGTTTGACATTAGGTGAGTCACTTTTATTTTTTGTCCAATCCCGGTGACTGAACTAGTTGACTTTGGAAGCCTATTCCAGTTCTAGCTCTATGATCTTAGCATCTTTAATAGCAAACCTTTGAAGTAAAGAATGGAAATATTACTTTGTCTACTTTTTAAATAAGAAAACCTAAGTTGAGGAAAGTTAATTGCTTTACTCATGTTAACAGCTAATTAATGCATGAGATGGGATCTGTACTCAGATATAACTATGTCTAAGGTTCTGATTTGTCATGTGGCAATTTTGTTTCATGTAAGTATTATCCTATTAGATAGCTCTATTATTTTTTCTCTCATGATACATGGATCTTAATAAGGAATGTCCCCCAAAATCCTTTAAACATCTAATATTACAATATCTTTATTGATTTTTCTCTGACTTTATTAAGAATGCTAGATATTGATGAGATAGTGTATTCTATTACTGAGTAATTTATTGAGATTGGAAACCTTATATTTTGAAAAATGATCATATATTCTTTCTTTAACATTTTAATAAATAATAGAGCAGCAAAATAAAACAATTAAACGCAAAAAAGATCAAAGCATTACAATGTGTGTGTGTGTGTGTGTGTGTGTGTGTATGTGTGTGTGCGTGTGTGTATTATTCTTAGAATTGTAGCTTTTTGGTTTGGAAGGGTCGCGAGTGGTTGTTTAATCCGAATACCTGTCCAAACATAACCATTCATAAAATCAATTACTAGTAGTCCTCCAGTCTTTCTTGCAATATCTTTTTAGTTCAGGGAACTCATGACTTCATTATTTGATTATTTTTTTCTCTCATGATCACTTTTTTTATATATTGAACTGAAAAAGTTATGTCTAGAATTTCTCTACCTGTGGTTCTAGTTCTAAAGTCATAAAACAAATATATTACTTCTACATGACAGTCTTTCAGTTCTTTAGATACAACAATACTATTCTTTCTGTCTTTCTTTTAAAGTTTGAATATCAATGCAATCTACTTGAATACTAATTTTTCTGATTTAAAAACAAAAAGCCATTATGCCATTTTTGTCTTGTGGCCAAATAATTCGGTATTACAAAATCAAAGTCCTATCTGTGGAATTTTTTAATTGCGTGTTCTCTTCACTCATTAATTGAAGCATGCATTTGTGTTTTTTAATAGATGATTCATGTAAACTGACTTGTGAAAATGGAGGAAGATGCATTATAAATGAGAAGGGAGATCTAAGATGTCATTGTTGGCCTAGTTATTCTGGAGAAAGATGTGAAATCAACCATTGTACTAACTATTGTCAGAATGGAGGAACTTGTGTAGCATCTGCTCTTGGTAAATATTATCTTTTTCTTTTTCCTATTAAAGAAAACCCTAAAGAAAATGTTACTTGTTTGAAGTGGATTATAATTCTTGACCCTGCTATAAGAACAGATTGTTCCAAACGTTATCTTCAATTTGGACTACTGAAATTAATTTAATTTATTGCCTTGGTTGCTACTTCAGTCTGTTGACATTTAAATCACATAATAATGAAATTAAACTAAAAATTGATCATGATTTTAACTTAATTATATTATGTTAATAGCTTGAGAATTTATCAGAAAATCTATTATAATCTTTATGCTAATACAAAATTGTGAAGAAATTACCATTTAATGTATTATGATAAATCCCACATTTGGGAAATAAGCATTACTACATTCCAAGTTACACTAGACTTATGTCTGTATTAGACAGATAAACTTTAAATAGTATACATGTTTTCCAAAACATTGCCTAAGGAAAAATATTGAATAGCAAATTACACTTTATATTTTTACTCATAAAAGAGGTAAGACAAAATAGAATAAAGCTGGCATTCAAGGTAGGAAAACTTGGATCTAAAACTTGCTTTTTAAACTAATACTAGGTCTGTAATCCTGGGCAAGTTACATAACTTGGCAGTACTATGTGCTATATAACTTTATAAGAATAGTTTACCAAGAAAGGATCAATCTGTCTTACTAAGTGGAAATTCTTCCCTGGGAATTCCCAATAAGATCACCGCCTCATACTTAAAAGTATAAAAGTTTCTCCTATTTCTTTCTTCTAGTACACAACTTAACAAAAAAGGCAAATTGGTAATTTTTTTTTTCAAGAGATAAAAACCCCACAGGCATCAAAAAGTACATTCTAATGTGAATATATTTTATATTGTTAGTTGACCTATAATTAATTAATAAAACTTAATACTTCAGTAAAAGAAGGTTTCAAATTTGAATAACCCAACAGCAACAAACAAACCATTGCAAATATTTTTATTCAGCATAGACTAATTTGTGGATAAAGTATGAGTGAGTATCTTCCATGATGTTGGAGATAACTGTTATCAAATTGGATTATGGTCATCCTTTATTCAATATGCAATTACTATGAAAAAGTAGCACATACAGAGTGAAATACATCCACACATTTATTTTGAAGAGCATAACTATTTCACCTAGAGAGATAATTTTGCTTAGATTATAATTATATTTATATTATCAGTATACATTGAGTGCTAAGAGAATTTTTAAATGTTCAATCAGTTTTCTTTTTACCATCAAAATAATTAGAATTTGAGAAATAATTTGACTTTTTTGGTTTTTTCAACATTTTAAATTATATTAATAGCTTGACAATCTAGAATTAGAGTTGGAAGCATTCTTAGAGTTCATCTAATCAAATGTCTACATTTTATAGCTGAGGAAACTGAAGCCTATGTCTTCTTACTTCAAATCTAGCACCCCTTCCATTATACTATCCTGTCCAATCATAAATAAAATCCTAAAATGATAGAGTTAAAACTGGAAAGATATCAGAAGCCATCTAGTCCAACTCTCTGTCCACAATGCTCAATCAGAAAAAACCAGATAACTATGGCCTAGAATAAATCTTCTTATTGAGAGAAATCAATCTCTAAATCCATGGCTAGAGATATAATCAGTTTAATATTTTTAAAATATTAGGAGCAATTTTAGGAGCAATGGTATATGGAAATGGCATAGTGCATCGTATAAATTGCTTTCTTTATCATATTTAATTTCTATAGTAATTTTCCATGTGAAATTTTAACTGGGTTTCAGAATTTTTGAGTTACAGATTTGAATAAATACATTCTAGAAATGTAATTAAAATCCCTTTCCACATTCAAATTATAAAAGAAATGAGTGCACATGAGGAAACCATCTAGGGGTAGGTTGATGCATGAGTATTTTATGCTCTTCTGCCATCTAATAATTAATAATAATGTGATAGGCAATTAAGTCATTTGGAAAACATTTTTCACTTTTTAAATTGTGATTTCATAAAAGTAATGTTCAGTATTATAGGTTGTAGAACTTCATTATCTGCACACAAATGTTAATTTGTTAGACAAATCCCAGTGGCAATTCATGGATTTATTCATTGTTGGTTTACTTACAGTTAAGCCTTTTGGCAAATTCCTATGTGGACACTATATAACCAGGGTTTGGGGCAGTTTTAATTAAAATTTATAAGTTTATGACAGTTATATAGAACTATAATAATTGAACAAAGAAAATGTCACCAGTTAATTAAAAGTACACATCTGAGAGACATAATTAAAATTTCTTATGTAGGAATGAAAGTTTCCTGCTATGCAAGGTGTTAGTTTTGCAATAATTATCATTAACAATAAATTATCACAAAAGATATGTACCTATTTTCATATACAATGGCAAGCAGCAAAGGAAAATAATTGTATATATTGAAAACATCAATAAGGGTCCATGTAGTTCAATTTCATAAATCTTTCTTAGGAAGATACTTACAATAAACTGAGCAATTGACAAGAATAATTTGAAACTAGTGAAAGGTTTAATGCTTCTATCACCTCATTAAAAACACTGTACAGATAGCAAAAATAAATTTGCATTGAATTTCTCATTTTCTATTGTTTTGTTTTTTCATAAGCTTTCTTCTTTAAAAAAATTTACATCAAAATTCACCTATGAGAGCAGAATAACAAATGACTTGTTAAGTTAGGGGTGAAGAAGAAAGGACTTTTCTGTTCTCCCAGATTCAAGCCCATTTCAATTTGTTGTTGTTCATTTATGTCTGACTCTTCATAACCCCATGGATCGTACTGGTTATTTGGGATTTTCATGATAAAAAATACTGGAATTGTTTTCCATTTCCTGTGTTAGCACATTTTACAGATGAGGAAATTAAAGTAAACAGGGTTAAATTATTTGCCCAGGTCACATAGCTAGTTAGTGTCTGTGTTTGTATTTGAACTCATATCTTCCTGACTCTAGACCCAGCACTCTATCCAACTCTTCCAATTTCACAGGATAGAAAACAGTTAAAAGTAGCATTAGTGACCAGATTAAGTGTTGTACAGTTGGGCATGAAACAATTAAACAATTAATATTTGGTTAATGAAATAGGAAACGAAGATAAGAAAAGAAAGACTGAAAGAAGACTTCTCTCACAACAGTTCCGTCATCATTGTGTGTTCTAGAAATGGAAACCTAGTCCTAGAGGTTTGATAGGAAAATGAAAAGAGATATGTAGGTGGGAGGGGGAAGAGAAGGGAAAACAAAGAATAAAATAATATAATCCAGGAAGAAATAAATCATATAACATAAACAAGGCAATAAAGGAAATTTTCATGATAGTGTCACTTCTGTTGCAACACATTTTAGTATGTCTCAAGACAAATTGAAGAGTAAAGGCAAAAAATGAGGAAAGAAGGTCATTTATTGAGCTAGAACTAGGATATCTGTCCTAATATCCCTTAAAATAAGATAAACTCTGCAATGATGTTAATAGGCATCTTCATTAAAAATAGAACTTCCCTAAACTAGGGTTATAATATTAGGGTCTAAAAGAATACCTCATGATCATCTAATTCAGAGGTGCTTAGAATTTTTTGGTCTATCCTTGACCCCTTTGACAGTGTAGTGAATTCCATCTTGTAATGATTTTTTAATAAATAGAATATACACACAATCACAAAGGAAACCAATTATATTGAAACACAGTTATTAAAATTTATAGTTCTTTAAAATCCATGGACTTAAATTTTAGAATCCCTGAATCACAGCCCAACTTCTCATTTTATAGATGAGAAAACTGAGGCTGAAAAAGATGAAATGTCAATTTGCAAGGCCAAATATTGTCTCCAAATTTAGTGTTGTTTCTACTATATCTAGCTACTTGTTATATAATAGGAAAGTTTATATAAATAGTCACTCTTTGGTTTCATTATTTGTTTTATCTTTTATTTTAATGAGCTCATAATGATTGGCAACTTCCCCATAATTTATAATCTTAGAATTACTTTTATTACACCAGTTGTTCTGATTCTCCTCACTTGATTTGAATCAGTTCAACAAATCTTCCAAGGTTTCTATGAACTCAACTTTATTGTTAGTATCATCATTCCATTATATCCATATAGCATAGCCATTTCCCAGTCATTAGGTATCCCTTTAGTGTCCAATTCAATATCGCTACCTGAGAAGCTATTATAAATATACTGTTTATATGTGAAACATTGTAGTCTTTATTTACTCACTTGGGTTTATAGACCTAGTTGAGGCATTGAACCAAAGACTCTTTTCACTATGCAAAACAACATAATAGATTTCGTCAAATTTACATCTCCACTCATTTGCTTAATCAAATAAAGTAGCTATTTACATCAAAGGAAAATTCAGGCTGGCTATTTTCCCAGTACTTTTTTTAAGTGGATATCAACCTACACCTATACCTTACCTACTCAAATTTATGAGATCATTTCATTTCATAAAGTGCAGCTCCAAGCTTGACAATTACCAGAAGCACACGATTCATTTACAAAGTAGAACTCTAAAAGGATCTTGCCAAACCTGAGACCTATTTCACAAAGGTTTCTCTCCCTTTTGCAGTTCTGCTCATATTTATTAGCAGAAACACTGTGCTGTTTCCTCTTCACTACAGACATCAGCAAACCATTGCCTATGGCAATTCGCTTCACTTATCCTTGTGTAGCCAGCTGAGACATTTCTGTGAGAGTCACTTCTGGTAAATAAAGGCTCTAGAGGAAATAGCCCTTTTTATATCAGCCAACATCTTAGGGGTCCAAGTAAGGTACAAGGAGCAGGAAGCAAATAAAAACAACAAAGAAGTCCTTTGCATCCAAATGTCCTTGATAAGGGAAGATTGTTATGTAGAAAAACACTCAGAATTTTTCAAAGAAGCTACCTCTATTTATTAGCTATGTATACTCACAAATCCATGGTCCACTATTAACTGGCTTCAACAGGAAAAATCTGTGATTTTATCCTATTAGCTCCACATTCAACTATTAGAACTAGTACAATTAAATGACCTATTAGATATGTAAAACTATTTTGATAACAATTATATTCATATAATCCTTAAGGTTTATAAAGACCTTTCATCATAGTAAGCTTGTGAGTTATATAGGACAAATATTACTTTCCCCATTTAACTAATGTAGAAACTGAGGGTAAAAGAGGTTAAGTGATATCCCCATGGTCTCATAAATGATAAAACTGGGATGAATTCAAGATGAATATATATAGAGCAGCTAAAAGGAACAGTGGATAGAGTGCTGGATCTGAAGTCAGAAAGACTCAATTTCCCGAGTTCAAATCAGTCCTCAGATACTTATTAGCTGTGTTACCCTGGACGAGTCACTTAACCCTGTTTGCCTCAGTTTCCTCATCTGTAAAATGAATTAGAAAAGGAAATGGCAAACCATTGCAGAAGCTTTGACAAGAAAATCCACAAATGGGGTCAAAAAGAGTCAAATGTGACTGAAACTACTAAACAACAAATAACACATGAACACAAATCTTTTGGAACTCAATGATAGTTCTTTATATTCCTCCCTCAAAACAAAAAATAAAATTCTAGCTGTCAAGTGAATTGGTACATTAATTGTATCAAAATGTAATGACAGTGTCTATTCCTTATGTATACCCAGTTACTTGAAAAATATCCAAGAAAATCAGCTGATGATGTTGTTTAGTCAGAAGATAATATGATTAACTTCTTGGAAACTTATTTCTACTATTGGTATTGAGTTTTTTCCCCCTCTATCCCTAATTGGCTATTGTACTTTGCCTTGTATCTTAATAAGGCAAAATGGGAAATTTCTCTTTCAAGGAGGTATACTGTACAATTGAATCAGAGTGTCCAAAAAATGTAAATTTGTTTATACCTGTAATACCTGCATATTGGCCACTAGAACTTTGGAAACTGGTCTTGTGTGGAAATAGTATGGAAAACATTTTTACAAATTACTGTGCTACTCCAAGCAGAGTCAAATTCTATCTTATATTTACTGGCATTATTAATAATAACAACTCACATTTATATACCATACTAGAGTTTGTAAGCTATTTTTTTTCTCACAATAGCCCTGCAAAGTAAATGGTGTCATTGTTATTATCACCATTTTATAGAGGAAACAAGTTCGAAGTTGTGATTTGTCTATGTTCATAGAAATAATTATACTTTGGCATGATGTCAAATTATACTTTTGCATGATGCTCCTTTTCCCTAACTCATTGTCTTATTTCCTTCCAAAACTGCTCATTGTATATATCCCCTTCTGACTCTCTATAAACTCCACTAATGTTCTCTGAATTGGTCCCCATAATAGAATAAAGCTCTGGGAAGGAGATTTGTTATTGTTTCACTTACGCAAATCTTCATGAACCCACTTGAGGCTTTCTTGGCAAAGAATCTGGAGTGGTTGCCAGTTCCTTCCACAGCTTATTTTACAGATGAGAAAACTGAGACAAACAAGTTGAGGTGACTGGCATAAGGTCACACAGTTAATGAGTGTTTCAGGCAAGATTTGAATTTAGGAAGAGAAGTCTAGCTACTCTTAAGAAAAAAAAATACCAGCTAATTACTTTATAACTTTATATGGTGTCTGTTTCTTGAATAACACATAAAAACTTTCTTGAGTTACATATATATTTTAAGTTGTACTACTGGGAACTTCAGGGATAGATCAGAACACAAAATATAAAAAATGAAATTTCAAATGTTTACTGAGATATTATCAATTAGTCTTTGAATTTTTACTGAGAATCAGGCCTTACTGTTTCTTAGCCCCACCCCTCAGTCCCTTAAAAAAAAAAAAAATCCTGTTCAGTATATTCCCAATATTGTTTTGAAGTTTTTAATTTATTTGTGTGTTCTCCTAGAAGTCATAAGATCAAAGTTATATAGGCTATCTGTCTATGCCTAAACAACATTCCTCTTTTATAACATACCTGACAGTGGTCATCCAGGATGTGGGTTGAAAGCCTCTAGTAAATAAATATTTTAACGAATTAAATTAAAATAAAATCCAACAACTTCTATAGATTTATAGAAGATTTATAGATTTATTCAAGAGTCCAGAATAAGACAGTAGATAATGTCTATATCTCACAATATTTGGCAGAACTTAATTATGCTACAAAAGTTATGGAGGTTGAGGCAGGGGAAGATATATTTCATATCATCTCTCCCCTAATTCAGAAAAAAAAATTGTTTCTCATTTCTCAAAAATGGAGACTATGACTTAGACATATGATAAATATGGTAAAATTCTAATAGTTTATTATCACAGGAATAATCAAGATATTATCTGACCTGTGACATTTGCTAATTGTGTGACCCTGGACAAGTCACTTAATCCTTTTTACCTTAGTTTCCTTATCTGAAAAATGATCTGAAGAAGGAAATGGACAATATTCCCAGTACCTTTGCCAAGAAAACTCCAAGAGTCAGACATGATTAAAAAATGACTGAATAATACCAAAATCAAGATCACCTGATAGGTGATTGAACATTTCTTGGGCTTTCTTAAAAAATGTAAATTCATAAGGGAACCCTTATTCTTTTTTTCAGAATCTATACCCAAACTCCATACCCTTGAACCTGTCACACAGAATTGACTGAGTAGGGGTTGGCATGTTTAAATTGATCTGTAGATGTCATAAAAGGTATATTTCCGGTGCTCAGTCAGTTGAAATGCATTTATTAAAAATTTAGAATGTGATAGGCATTCTGTTAGACACTGGGAATATAATGACAAAAAATAAAATAAAAATGACAAAAAAAAGCTTAATTCTATATATTTTCTACCAGGAAAAATTACTCATAAATATATAAGTAAGGGTATTTCAAATATATACAACACATGCAGAAGGTCATGGGGAAGGGGACTTGCAGGGCAAGGCTCAGACAAGTTTGAATAAAAGGAAGTATCTGAGATAGATTTTGAAGTAAAATAAGAAGTTGTATTTTATTATATGGGAAATGGCACAAAAGTCAGAAGATGGGAGATGGACTATTCTGTGTGAAGAGCAAGAAGGGCTCCTGGGCATTATTCTAAAATACAAGAGAAGGGGTAATGTTAGGAAAATATGGAAAAGAAACCAAGTATTGACGATCTTTAACTGCCAAAATGAACATATATTTAATCCTAGAGGCCATAAGGACTGACATGGTCAGATTTGAGCTTTAAGAAAATAATTTTGTATTTATCAGCAGCCCAAAACTTCCCTTCTAATTACACGTGCTACTTTTGTTTTTGAAAAAAATACCTCATTGAATTGTAAAAATATATTTTATCTTTTCTGAAACAAAAGAACAATATTTTGATAGCTGTCTGGAAAATGGATTAACAAAAAAGATTCACTTGAGGCAGAGAGACCTATTAGGAGTCTATTGCAATAATCCAGGTGAGCCATGATGAGCTCCAGAATTAGGCTAATAGTTATGTGAATACAAAGAATAAGATGGTTATAAGAGATGTAGTGTAGGTAAAAATAATAAAATATGGCAACTGACTGGATAGATGAGACAAGGAATTTAATATAACATTGAAGCTATAAAACTGGATGTAGTCTA
Organism: Myrmecobius fasciatus; assembly: GCA_023553655.1. Taxonomy (NCBI): domain Eukaryota; kingdom Metazoa; phylum Chordata; class Mammalia; order Dasyuromorphia; family Myrmecobiidae; genus Myrmecobius; species Myrmecobius fasciatus. The sequence continues at coordinate 69,069 of JAJPUD010006856.1, read as the reverse complement.
GCAACTCTATTTTCAAAATTTTTCTTCCTCTCTTTTGCTTTATTCATTCATTCATGTTAAGTACCACAATTTATTAAGCAATTTTATTTTTGGATGTGGTAACCTTAATTTTTGTTTAACAATGTACTCTAATTCCTAAATCTTTATCATGAGCTATAATAAATGTCAGATTGATTCAAGCAGAAAACATAATTGGAAATGCTCCATTCTAAACTTCATATTCCAGATGATCCCAAAATATGACACCTAAAAATTCCACAGATTTCTTTGTCATGATGAATGCTGAAGTTTTTAGCTCATTTAATAATACCCTCATCAGGCTATTGATTTTTTTTTTGTTAAATTTTGTGAAATTAAAGATATTGTTGCTGTGAAGTTTATCATCTTCTCCTTAGTTGAAAAATGGCCAGTGATAAATTTGCATAAGGATAGATACTTAGACTATTGAAATAACAAGCTTTCTGAGATTTAGACAATTTGTCACTTAAGCATTTGGAATGAATGATGGCAAGATCATTTTAGGAACATTTGATCATGATTTTGGAAAATTTTAATCATATTATATATATAATCATTTTATTAGATATTAGTCAATAGATAAAAGATATGCAATACTTTAATATGAATGAGTATCATTACTCTGTCAAAACATTAAACAAGAATTTATTATACTTTTACTATGTGCCATGTTTCATTCTGGAGAGACAAAGAAAAGACAAAATCCTATTCTAGATAAAATACAATAGCATGCAAATCCAAAAGAAGGAAGCTGCTAAGAATATTCTATTGTACCAGAGTCCCCCATGGCATACATATTAACAATACTATTTCAGAATTTGCCAAACTGTTATACTTCCTTATGACTCCAGGGAGTCTGATATCACTTAAGCAGTTGGAATGAATGATGGCAAGATCATTTTAGGAACATTTGATCATAATTTTGGAAAATCTTAATCATCTGGAAGAAGTCTGTCTATATGTTAGTGAGAGCAACAGAAACCTGAAATTATTATTTAGTTGTGCTATTGTGTAGATAGATTACATTGGTTCAGCTGAAAGTTGTGGTCAATTTAATTCAACAAATATTTATTGAACAATTAATATGTACAAGCCCTTTGGTCAGAGCAATTCTTAAACACTGCCATTCCTTTTTAGACAAAAACTACATGCCCTTTCTAGGATAATTTGAAGACTGAATGGACTGAATGGTATTCATGTTGAAGATAAAAATATTTCAAATTCTTAGCAATCATAGCCCTGGCTAGTAATGAATAATGAACTTTCCAGAAGTATAAATAGATTCTGACCCATAATTTGAAACTTGTCAGAATATATTAGCTAGAATCCAAGGAGGAATGGGATAAACTTCACAATTTTCTCTCCTTTTTTTTTGGTGGCAGGCTTTGCTGAATAGAGCTCTGTAATCTTTGAGATACTTAAGATGACCCAACAGCTGTAGTCAACTTGGTGAAATTATGTCTAAATGAGGACTCAGTTTCAGTCTTGGAAAACATTATATTAAGTATAAAAATCGGAAAATAAATCTTTCTAACAAAAAAGCATCAAGAACTTGAATTATTCTGAATTGGAGACGGAGAGGTTTTGCCGACCTATAGAGTCTAGAGTGATTTTTCACAATGTAAAGTGTGCAGAAGATAAGCAAAACAGCTAAATTCTACTCCTCAAATTGCTCTATTCTCTATAAACTTCAGAGTAGCTACTTTTAGGAGATCAGGGGAATAGGATCTTCTGGGAAAGAGGAAATCCGGAATTAGAGTAACAAGATAAGATTTAAAAAATAGAGGGGGAAAAAAAGCATAAAAGAGGAAGAAAGGACTCCTACAGGATAATCTATTTAATTCTAGTAAGGACAAACCCCTCATTTTACATTTGAAAAACTTGAATCCCAGAGGTTAAATATCTTGTCTAAGGTCAAAAAGAGTCTGGCCATTTCTAATGCCTCAATCTCTCACATCTCACCCTTTCTCTTTATTCATGAAGTCACCTCATGTTCTCATTACTTCCTGCCTGGATAATTGTAACAGTCTCCAATTTGGTCTGCATGTTAAAATCTTTCCCTACTCCACTCCAATTTCTGCTACAGTGATTTTCTTTCTTTTTTGGTTTTTTTTTTTTTTATTAAAGCTTTTTATTTGTATAACATATGTATGGGTAGTTCCCCAACATTGATCTTTACAAAGCTTTCCATTACAAATTTTACCCCCAGTCCCCTCCCCTCCCCTAGATGGCAGGAAGTCCACTACATGTTAATAATGTTAAAATACTTGACAAGTTATGCAAGAAAAATCCTATCTACAAGAAAAAAAAAAGAAAATCAGAGAAAGGCAACACAATGCAAGCAAATATCAATAGAGATCATGAAAATGTTACGTTGTGGTCCATATTTCACATCCCTCTCTCTGGGTGTATATGGTTTCTACACTGAACAATTGGAACTGGTTTGAGACAATTCTTTGTTGCAGAGAGCCATGTCCATCAGAATTGATCATCATGTAATACTGTTGTTGCTGTGTATGATGATCTCCTGGTTCTGCTCGTTTCACTCAGCATCAGTTCATGCAAGTCTCTCCAGGCCTCTCTGAAATCGTCCTGCTGGTCGTTTCTTACAGAGCAATAATATTCCATAACATTCATATACCATAATTTATTCAGCCACTCTCCAATTGATGGGCCTCCCTTCAGTTTCCAGTTTCTAGCCACCACAAAAAGGGCTGCCACAAACATTCTTGCACATGTGGGTCCCTTTCCCTCCTCTAAGATCTCTTTGGGATATAGGCCCAGTAGAAACACTGCTGGGTCAAAGGGTATGCACAGTTTGATAACTTTTTGAGCATAGCTCCAAATTGCTCTCCAGAATGGTTGGATCCGTTCACAGTTCCGCCAACAATGTATTAGTGTCCCAGTTTTCCCACATCCCCTCCAACATTCATCGTTATCTTTTCCTGTCATTTTAGCCAATCTGACAGGTATGTGGTGGTACCTCAGAGTTGTCTTAATTTGCATACAGTGATTTTCTTTAAGAGCATATGTGACTCAGTGACAGTAAGACTGTGTGATGATCACCTGTGACAGACTTGGCTCTTTCAAACAGGTGATTCTGGCTAATTTTGGTGGATTAGAGATTGGGGGTGCCATCCACATCTAGAGAGCTTTGGAGACTGGATGTGGATCAAAGCATGATATTTTCACCTTTTGTCTGTTTGTTTGTTATGCTTTTTCTGTTGTACCTCAATTCCTGGTCTCCGTTTCCCTGAATTGTTCAGCCCCAAATTCCCAGAATTGTTCTGCCCCGTCACTGAGGAATTCAGGGAAATGGAGACAGGGAATTGAGGCACAAAAGAAAGCTCTGGCTACTGGCATTCCAAAGAGTCATAAAACTCCAGATGACATCTCAGATAACCCCTTATCTTTATGACTCAGTCTCAGAGGCTCCTAGCTTCTTCCCAAACTTATCAGAACTTATGCTCCTTCCTGGAACTTCTATCCCCCAGTGCTCTACCCCCTCTTTGCCTTTGTTTCCCCAAGGGCTGGAGCCTTATAAGAGTCCCAGGAGCCCCTTGCTCCTTGCTGAATCCTTTGAGACAGTAGTCCAATTCAGCTGATTAGTCTAATCTCTCCATCAATAAATGATTAAAATCTCTAATCTTTATCCTGCCTCAGTTTCTCCAGCTTTGCATTTCTTTCTCATCCCCCCACTGCCCACCCTGGCTTTTGGTCTGATTTTTCTTGTACAACTTGACAAATATGGAAATATGATTAAAAGTATTACACATGTTTAACCTATATCAGATTGCTTGTTGGCTTGGGGAGAGGGGAGGAAAGTGAGGGAGTAAAGATAATCTGGAACACAACATTTTACAAAAATGATGTTGAATGTATTTTTATGTATTTTAAAAAATAAAATATTCAAAAAACAAGTTTAGGCCTAAGAAAACAATTTCAGTAGTTACTATGATTAAAATACAAAACAAAACATTTCTAGTAGATCAAATTTATGATAGTGAGTAATTGAATTAACCAGTACCAAATTAAGCTTGAATAGCAGTGTTGTTTGTATGGACACAATAAGTTGTTATGAATTTAAATGAACTCTTTTAGAGGAGCGTACAAATAATGCTCCCAAATTATGTATCTGTCTCATGAAAAGAATTAGCATGGTCCATGCCTCAGTGCTGCTTACATGAGAAACTAATTTTTTTAGCTAATTCAATTTTGTTAGCTATACAAAAGTGTGTATAAATAAATTTATCATCATTTGGTTAATAAAAAAAGTGCTTGAAAAGATGTTCTTCATATTCTTAAGTTACATTGTTTCATTCTGAAGTGAATACACTAAAACAAATTATTAGAATTTCAAATTTTCTACTTATTTTAAATAAGATTTAAAAAAATTTTAAGGCATCTAACAAGCTAACAGGATCATATTACTATCTCATTGCAAAGTCAGGATATTAAGTCAAGTTTTGAATTCAACTTATTTTGTTGTTGAATGATTTTCAGTCATTTCCAATTCTTTATGATTCCAGATGAGTTTTTAGGCAAAGATACTAAAATAGTTTGTCATTTCCTTCTCCAACTCATTTTATACATGAGAAAATTGAGACACCCAGCTGTCCCTTCAACTTCTTATTAACATACAAATAATAACATGTAACTTCTTTATCTCTCTCTCTCTCTGTCTCTCTCTCTCTTTCTTTCTCTCTCTTTTTTTTTTTTTTGCCAAAACAGGTTCATTTAGAAGAGGCTACAAATAAAATAAGAGATATAGAATAGGCACCAAGAGTGGCAAATATAAAACTATGAAATACAGTTGTGAGAGCAATAGGGTCATCATTATCAAGGAAAAGGATTTGGAAGAATCCATTAAAGGAATAGAGTGTAACTTCTAAGACAGTGACAATGAACCATCCTTCAACAGAGTTTGTAGTGAGATAATCCACTTTCAGACCTTATGGATAAATATATTCAGACAAAAAAAAATGAGCCATAAGTATCCATATTTCACAAAAGTAAAAGTGTATTAGAGACTACCATGTAATCTACTTGTCTCATAATTTTTTATCCCTTTCTCTAGACAAGGAAAGGCACGTCAATAAGCATTTATTAAGCACCTACTCTGTATTAGGCTATCCCTAAGTTTTAGGGATAAAAAAAAAAAAAAAAAAGTCTCTGCTCTCAAAGAATGTAGTCTAATGGAGGAGGAAATAGGCAAATAACTATGTGCAAACAACATACATAGAGAAATAAATAAATATGTGTTTGTGTGTGTGTGTGTGTGTGTGTGTGTGTGTGTGTGTGTGTGTGTGTGTGTGTGAAAGTGGATGTGTGTTCAACAGAGAGAAGGCACTTTTAGGGGAACTGGAAAAGACTTCTTATCAAAGTAAGATTTTAGCTAAGGTCTAAACAAAGCCAATGAGAAACCAGGAGAGGGAAATTAGGAGAGAGAGAATTCCAGACGTAAGGGACAACTCTTAACTCTCCCTATATTTGACATATCAAAGATTCAAGTTATTAGTTTAGCTTAGTATAGGATTAATTTTCTATCCCAAACTCAGAAATATGTCTTATATTTAGTTAATCATGATTTCAAAGTCCATTTCCAAAAACACTTGTGCTAAATTTATATAGCCAATTTTTTGGTAATTCAACCAAAATTATTTTTCTTACTGAAAAAGCAAAAAAAAAATTCTTTAATGGCAATTTTATAAATAAATAATAAGCATATTATAGAAAAAATCTAAACAGTAGTTATTATCTACAAGAATAGGAGGAGTGTAGTACAATTGAGAAAATATTGTATTTGAAGGAAGACCTGGGTTTGAATTTCATTTCTGCCTCTTACTGTCCTGTTGAATCTTAAGCAAGTTGCTTAATTTCTCTTATTATTATTTCTCTGATGAAAAAGAAAATCATTTCTTAGTCAAATCTTACTGTTGTGGCCTCAAGTTATACTATATGGCCTTGATTTCAATTCTAAATCCATGATCCCATAATGAAAATGACTAAGAGGTTGTTTTGAGGAAATTTACTTTATAAATACTATATAAATATTATTTAATTGTTATAAAGGATATAGTGATAAAAAAATAATTCCTATCTTCCAAACAAAATTTTATATCTTTCTCTAGTTAACTCTTAGGCTCTTTGTGGTTGAGACAAAATTCAATTTATTGGAAACATTTAGGTAACAAAAAAGCAGACTTTATTATATTAACTAAGTGTGTACCATGTATCAACAAGGGAAATTGGAGAAAGAGCTGACTTTTGCTTAGGACTTCTCTCAGTCTGGGTCCTCTCTTCTATATCCAGGGAGCAAAGATTTCTCTTCAATATTTCTTTTCTTTTTAACAACTCAATTCACCCTTTACTCCCTGTTGTTCTGATTTTTCACATACAAAAATTCAGAATTTCATCTTCTTAGATTCAGAGATAGGAGCTCCTTTTCACACAAAGTGCCTTAGGGCATGACTCAAATGATTCTGATGAATTCAAGTACAGCTATTAGTAGGAGACTTAATCAAATCTCTAATATAGACAAAAGAAATGGTCTAAGAAAGGAAAAACTAGAATTTGCTTTCATTTCGCCCCCTTCCAAGAAAGTTACTCTTTATCTCAGAACAAGTTTTCTCAAGGCAGTCAGCTCCCCATTTCTCTGATATGAATGACTCCTATAAAACTATGCATTAGTGATTCTAACATTCCATTTTCTTCTTAAAATGTAGCAGTAGCATTCAACTATCTACCTAAGAAGGCTTTTATAAATGAACATAATAATACATGTTAGGGTAGATGCTGAGAGTGCCTCGAAAATATTAGCTCAAGCACATTCCATAATTCTGCAACAGATGGTTCATTTCCCATCAGCAAACAAAGGATCTGCAATATCATCACACATTCTTTCAAGGTGGATATTCTCCTGAACAGAAAGGTTTCTCCTTGTCAAGGAAAAAAAATGTCTTTCTATTCAAAAGAAAAGAAAGAGAAGCTTCTTCAATAGAATTTGGCTGAAAACTTAAATGAAGCATATGCCAGACAACTACCCTGTCATTCTGTACTAGTTTAAAACCAGCTGTAGATGGAATATAAGCAAATCATTTTTATACAATAGAGGGAGAAAAGAAACTACCTCCTGGCAACATGTGCTTCTATATTTGTCTTAAAAAACTATTATTTTCTCATATTAGGTTTTATCTATTAAAAAAAGATATACTACAAAATAACTTTGAGATATCCATAGACACATACCCAATTCAAGTGTTATTTCCTTAATAAGTAGCCAGGTGGTACAATATATATATAGTGCAGGACTTGAAGAAAGAAAGCCCAATTCAGATCCTGCATCAGGCACTTGCTACCTATTATGATCCTGACAAACTTCTCTGTGCCTCAGTTTCCTCATATGTTAAATAGTGATAGTAATAATATGTACCTCACAAAGTTATTAGGAGGATCAAATGAGCTTGCATGGGTGAAATTCTTTGTAAACCTTAAAAGAGGGAATTATTATGCCCTTTTCCTGACCTGCTCAACCCAGAGATCTCTCTTTATTCTGTGAGCTCCTGTTGTACTTACTAGTTTCACTGATCATCTGTTTCTTAAATCAATTAGAATTTATTCAGTGCCTTTATGTGCCACGCTTTATCTTTCTCTCTCTCTCTCTGTTCATGTATACATACAAAAATGTATGTATGCATATATATGCATGTATATTATATGCATATGCATGATTTTTCATAGGTATCTATGTATCTCTGTAGAGAGAAAAAGACAGAAACAGACAGGCAGAGAGATGATATATCTTCCCAGATAGATCATAATCCTTTGTGTGTGAGGAATAGATGTTATACTTCTACATAACCTTGGTGCTTAGGTTAGAACATGTGTAGGTTAAGGATTCAATAAATATTAATGATATATTACTTTTACAGAAAAATAAATTATGCATAATTTATTTATATATTACATATTCATATATGTATACAAAGATACATGCATATAGAGAGAAAATGCATATTTATACATCTGTACACATATGTGTGTACATACACACACACACCAAATAGCTGGTACAATTCAAAAATAAATTTCCCTTTTTTCAAGCAGATGTATGAACTCTGGATAATAGGTTTTCTGTATTCCTGAATATAAATAAATATAAACTTAGTTTTGGTGTGATTAGACCACTACATGTAGGTAAAAATGGTCTAAAACACCTAAGTATATGAATTACCACTTCATATCTGGATGGCAATCATGTTACAGGTATAGTGACTCTTGGAAAAAGAGATACCTCTATAATATTTCACATTTTATATATATATATATATATATATATATATATATATATATATATATATGTTTTCAATTCAACTATCAGGTCTCCACTATAAGAATGCATACCTCCCTCTCTTAGTAAACTGTACCTGACTATGGTTTTTTTGGTGTGTGTGTGTGTGTGTGTGTAAAACCCTTGGCTCAAACTTATATCTTCCCCACCCTTCAAAGGCTCAGGGTTCATAAGGAATAGATCCAAACTTGAGGTCTGAGCAAAAAAAGTTATTTATTTGTTTTGTTCTTCAAATGTTAATTTACTCTAAGAAATTTCCAAATCTAACTTAAATACAGCTCATGTCTATGTTTTCCCAAAGGTGAGAGAAAAGGCTCTAGTTCCCATATAAGCACTCAAGGCAATAAATGTTGTTTGGAGGTGACAACCTCTCTTTTGCCCAGTGAAAAGTATACAAAAGCAAAATATTCACAAAAGTCTGTTAACAGATGCAGAAAACACATTCAGAAATCAGAATTCTTTAGACAAAATTAAACTTGTAGTTGTCATTAGAACAAACCTTTAATACTCTGGTGTGTTTCTAATTCTCCCATAGAATCCTGCATAGTTTTCCCTCCCAAGGCCCTTAAGTGACAAATTTGTCACCCTTTGATTACGTTCTCCTAAGTGGAAAATGCACTGTGGGGCTTTTGAATAGGCAACCTTTTCCCATCATATTTGTACTGCATGAATAGCTCATGGGAATAGTGAAGGATGGCAAGTTCTCAATCTCTGCCCCTAACTTCTCCCACATCATGACAAGGGCCATAAAAACAATCTTCATTCTCTAAGGAACATAAATGTTCAGGAATGATAGTTTTCTCTAGAAAGTTCAGTTTGAAGTTTTTCTCAATATTACTCCTAAGGTTGCTATTATCCAAGAAACTCTTGCCTCTGACCAAAAGAATAGATTATGATCATTGTGCTGACCAGAAAATGAGATTTCCCTTCTCTACATAAGAACGTTATCCATGGATTCATAGGCCTTCATTCAAATATTATATCTGATGCTTATGATGTGAAATCATTTTATCTCCCTTGGTGTCAGTTTCCCAATTTATAAAATGAAGGGAATGACTAAACTCTATAACCTCTGAAGTTTCTCCCAGCTCTAGATATGTGGTTCCTTTTAGTTCATCAATAAATATTTATTAAGCACATACTATGTACCAGTCATCACGGTTAGATTGGGATTACAACTAGTGATGCACTGGAGGCAGTTTGTACAAACTCACCAGAACTATTGTTAAATTTCTAGTCCAAGTATTTGAATCTCAGAAATGGGCAATGTTACATGTCAGAGCTTAATTTATTGTTTTCTAAGTGTTTATTCTCAAGAAAATGTTAGCAAAAATATTAATAATGTATATTAAAATTAAAAGTATGTCATGCATGCATTTGGGGGAATGAGGTTGAAATAGGGAATTCCCTAAGTATTCACAATTCATAAGCAAATAGGCATATGTTCACACCCTTCAAAGACAAATGAAAACAGTATTTCCTGCAAAGCTGGCTTCCCTTTAAGATCAAAAAATTAATAATCATAATATTCAGCTGATCAACTGCCTAAACCTATATCAGTCAATTAAAAGAGAATTTGCTGTGTAGTTGTTCCTTTTCTGATTACTTCCTAATCCTCATTTCTTTACTCTTGCACTATCTCCAAACCCTTTTATTTCCTCATGTCAATATTAGTTTTTCTCTTCTGAAAATTTTCACAATAGGAAAAATTCTTCTTACTCCATTTTCCATCTCAATCTTTAAAACTTTTGTAGATATGTGACACCTCACATTTTAATATTGATCACTTAGCAGTGAAATTGCTTTGATAACTACTGAACATATTGTCCACATTCAATGTAATTATAAGTTCTTTGTGGCAGAAAAAAAGAAGAAATAAAAAGCATGCAAATACACACATATACACACATATTATATTCACACATATGAATGCATATACATATGTATTATGATCTCCCAGATTTACTATTGTATGCTGTTTCAGTTACATTTTTAAAATGTATTTGTATTACTGTCATAGCATGTTATAATCCCTTGTGTTCAAAATAAACTACTATAAATTGGTTAGCTAATCATAACTTATTAGAAAATGCATTTAGGTAAATCTTATTTATTAACTGATTACATTTCTTTCTTTTTTTTTTAATAAAGCTTTTTATTTACAAAACATATGAGTGACCTTTCAACATTGACCTTTGCAAAAAAAACTTTTTTTTTTTCCCAAGCTTTTCCTTTCCTTCCCCCCACCCCCCACCCCTAGATGACAGGTAATCTAATACATGCTAGATAGGATAAATTATATGACAAATACAATACATGTATACATATCTATACAGTTATCTTACTGCACAAGAAACATCAGATCTAGAAAGAGAAGAAGGAAAAAAACAACCTAAGAAGGAAAACAAAATTCATGGAAATATTCACAGAAAGTGTTAAAATGCTGTGTTGTGGTTCACTCTCAGTTCCCACAGGCCTCTCTCTGGATGTATATGACTATCTTCATCGCAGCACAACTGGTTTGAATCACATCATTGTTGAAGAGAACCATGTCCATCAAAATTGATCATCGTATAGTCTTGTTGCTGTGTTTAATGTTCTCTTGGTTCTGCTGATTTCACTCAGCATCAGTTCATGCAAGTCTCTCCAATCCTCTCTGAAATCCTCCTGTTGGTCATTTCTTACAGAACAATAATATTCCATAACATTCATATACCATAATTTATTCAGCCATTCTCCAATTGATGGGCATCTTTTCAATTTCCAGTTTCTTGCCACTACAAAAACGGCTGCCACAAACATTTTTGCACATGTGGGTCCCTTTCCCTCCTTTAAAATCTCTTTGGGATATAGGCCCAGTAGAAACACTGCTGCGTCAAAGGGTATGCACTGTTTGATAACTTTTTGAGCATAGCTCCGAATTGCTCTCCAGAATGGTTGGATCCGTTCACAGTTCCACCAACAATGTATTAGTGTCCCAGTTTTCCCACATCCCCTCCAACAGTTATCATTATCATTTCCTGTCATTTTAGCCAATCTGACAGGTGTGTAGTGGTATCTCAGAGTTGTCTTAATTTGCATTTCTCTGATCAATAGTAAAATGATAAAGGCCTCATTTCTAAAATATATAGAGAATTGACTCAAATATATAAGAATTCAAGCCATTCTCCAATTGACAAGTGGTCAAAAGATATGAACAGACAATTTTCAGACGAAGAAATTGAAACTATTTCCGGTCACATGAAAAGGTGCTCCAAGTCACTAACTGATTACATTTCTAAGCTTACACTATTACATTAGATACCATGACACTAAAACATGTTTTTTTTTTTTTTATGTTTTAGACCTTCTATAGTTTATAATCTAAGGAGGATATAATATTATTCCTAATAAGTGAACTTAGCAAAAACTATAGGGAAAAACAATTAATGGACAAATATGAGAAAGAATATAGAGCTTAGAGTCCCATGAAATATGGTTTTCTATTCTATTATACATAATGGGGCATGTAGGTGGTACAGTAGATAGAACACTGGGTTTGGAATGAAGGAGACTTATTTTCATGAGTTCAAATTCATCCTCAGACACTTATTAGGTGGATGACCCTGGGCAAGTCACTTAATCCTGTTTGCCTCAGTGGAGTAGAGAAGGAATGGCAAACCACTCCAGTAACTTTGCCAAGACAACCCCAAATGAAATCATGAAAAGATGGATACAACTGAAAAAAAATAAAAATTAGCAACAACAATTTGTACAATAAAGTACTAGAGGTCTTTGAGAAGTAAATAAAGGATTACTTGTTGAAAGGGTAAGAAAGATAAGATTCTTGGATAGATATGGGTTGGATTTAATGACTTTTGATGATTATGTCAACTCTGAGATTTTGTGATACACAGCAAATTTTAGGCTAAAGAGGTATTTAAGAATTTATCCTTTCAAAAATGAGGTGATTGAGGTCCAATTAAATTTTATAAATATTTATTGTGCCTATCATATGGGATACATTTTCAATGTAAAGTTAAAGAAAGTAGCTATCAGTGTCAAGAACTTTGTAATCAAAAGAGTAAAATGTTCAGTCATTTTTTGTAGTCTTGTCTGACTCTTTGTGACCTCATTTGGGATTTTGTTTGCAGAAAAACTGGAGTTTATAGAGGAGGAAACTAAATAAATAGGGTTAAGTGACTTGCCCAAAGTCACAGAGCTAGTAAGTGTCTGAGATTAGATTTGAACTAAGGAAGATGAGCTTCTCTGATTCCAGGCTACTTAGTTGCTCCAAGGAAGAAAATGGCATAATAACTATAATTCAAGGAAAATTAAATTAAGTGCAAAAGACACAAGCCCCAGGGAGGTTGATGACAAGCCATATAGCTGGAATTAAAATAAAAGACTTCCCATCACACTGTGTGTTGACTCATTCGAACTATTCATTTTACTTCTGTCTTTTTTATCTCTTACCAACAGGAAGGCCAACATGTAGTTGTGCTCTGGGTTTTACTGGACCAAAGTGCAATCAGATGGTCTGTGAGAAGTTTTGTCAAAATGGAGGATCTTGCAGTGTTACTGCGGGAAACCAACCGTATTGCCAGTGCATGCCTGAATACACTGGAGACAGATGCCAATACTGTGAGTGGGGACTATGTCCATCAAAACATTCTGCAGTCTGCTTTGATTTTGATGTTTAATATATGAAATCTGTAACTATATTTCAGTCTTTTCCTTATGTCTGTTTTCTTCTCTTCTTTTACTTATGGCATGTATATGGGACCTTATGCAATTGCTGGCTCAATCTTTTTTCCCTTGAAAATGAGAAATGATACTACCAGCTACTCTTATTTAGGTGACCTATGGACAGCTCAGTTATTAGTTAAATGAGGAAGACACAAGTTTATATATTAGTTATAATTAAGTCATTTATGGATGGTTGAAAGCTGCTTAAATAAATTTTAGGTCATAGTAAATTTTTTTTTTTATTTAGAAAGACAAAATATATTGCTTTAAAAAATCACAGAATAAATTCAGTGCCAAAATCAAATAACTTTTGTATTACCTTTCCTCCTCCCATTTAACTGTGAGTATAATAGAAATTAGACTCTAAAAATAGTGCCTTCAGTTTCATTTCAGTGAAGAATGTATGTATGTTGTTTTGTGCTAGAAATAAGCCAGATGGTAGAATGATGCATTACAATCACTATAGCCTATAACTATTCTTGGAAAGGATAGGTCTGGTTGATGTATTCTTTGCTTTGAGATTCACTGAGGCAGAGATGACCTAATGTTTTACAAATGGTTTCACTGTCATTTCATTATCACCACTAGAAGTCCTTGCCATTTGTATTGCAGAGCACTTTATTAAAATTATCCAATTAATCCTGAGACAGAGGTTAAGTAACTTGCTCAAAGTCGAAAAGCTTTAATACCATAGGCAAGATTGGCCCTCAAACATTGTTGATCAAGATGTCAACAAACATCTTTGAGGAATAGTGAGGAAATAGTTGGCAAAGCAGCAATCTAATATGACTGTGGACAGTTCCCTGAAAATTATTAATCCAATAGCTAACAAAACATAGTCAGAAGAGGGTTGTATCATTGTGCATTTACAAATCTACTTACTAAAAATGAAGGAATGACAGAATGGTTCATTATAATGTCTAATTAAAGATCCATTAGTGGGAGGTAAAACATCAGTTCTTAGTTGTGCTGAGTAAAAACATTTCATAACTCTAATGACAAAGTAAAATGCCTAGGTCTGACATGCAAATTAATTTGAACAGCAGCAGCCCAGGGAGGTGAGACTGAGATAAATAATGACAAAAATCGAATTAAGTTTTCTTTAAGGAAGTTGTGCAGGACCAAACATAGCTGTATTTCATGCTCTGCTGGAGCAAGGATTCTTGGTGTAAATCAAAGAAATGAATAAGAACAGTATTTTGCATTTAAACTAAAGTATTAACTGAAGGGAAAAATATTGAAGGCTATTTATAACTTAATAGTAATAACATTAGGGCTAAAGGCCAGTGTAGACAAACTGACTTTGTGTCTGAAAGATAAGTATCAAAATTAAATGGCAACCTGGATGTCCTTTCACTGATGTTTTCTAAGTCCTTTAGTAACCTACACAGGAAACAATTATGATTTCAATTATGACTCCACTCTTTAGAAACATCTGTGTCATGCCTTATGGTTTTTGGTTCTAATAGGCTCAGGCATTAAAACATATATTTTAATAATAGTGTCCTTATATGATAATTTTAATTCATTATATTTAAAACTACCCAATATTTTCCTATATCAATAATTAAATTTCATAAATCCTAAAACAATAGGAATATGTTCTAAATCAGCTCTAAACTGTCAAGCCAAGGGGTTTGAACTTTACAAAACAGATAGTGGGGAAGCTACTGAAGTTTTGTGACTAGCAGAGTGATAGTTATTATTAAAAGACTTTTTAGAGCATGGCTTGGGGAAAAGTAATTATCAATGTATCAGCTAGAATCATTTACCTAATCTACCATTTCCCAGTATAGGGGATACACATATATGCATAGACACACACACACACACACACACACGCACATACTACTTGGCTAGTCTACGGTATATGACATATCCAGAGAAGTAAACAAAGTATAGATATATAGATATATAGATATATATATAGAGAGAGAGAGAAAATAAATACAACTGGAGCATTAAGAAAGGCTTATTGAAGGATGTAACATTTGAACTGAGCCTGGAAGGCAGCTAGTAGTCATATTCAACAAGAAGAAAAAGGAAGCCTTCCAGGAATGACAGAACAACTCTCCACAAAAGCATGAAGCTGACCAATGAAACATTATGGACCTGAGAGAGCCCAGATGGAAGTTAAAGGAGTAATCAGCTTTGAAAAAGAAAGTAGAGCCAATTTGTCAAATACTTTAAATGCCACACAGAAGAGTCTGTATTTTGTGCTTGAGGAAATAAGGAACCAATGATGTTACCTGAGTAGGTGAGGGAAAATTGTTAGACTTGTGTTTTTAATAATATCAGTTTGAATGGAAAATGTTTAGAGAGAAAAGAGACTTGTGAGTGTGAGATTGATTGGGAGGCCTTTGAAATGGTCTAGGTAAGAAGTAACAAAAGCCTGAAATAGAGTGGTTATGGTAGGAGGAAAGAAAAGGAGATAAATACAATATATTGTAGTAGTAGAACAACCAGATTTTGCAGCTGATTGGATGTCAAGAATCTGAAAAGGAGTCTCTTCCATAAAATGGGCTCTAAAGCTTCTTTTAGAAAAAAATCACAGATTAGAAAGGAATTCCGGAATTATCTAGAGAACCCATCTCTAAACAGAATACCTTCTACCAATTGCTGATGAGTTGTATTCCATCCTCCACTGAAAAACCTTCAGTGACAGGGAAACAACCACCTATTACTACTATTTTAAATAGATTTTTGTGGACAGCTTTTGTTATAATATTGTCTATATTCTTCCGTTCCTCTCTCTTGCCTTCCAAGAAAACACTGTTTTATAGCAAAGCCTTTAAAAGAAAAAATGAAAAAAAAAATAAAAAACAAAAAAGAAGGAAAATCATCAAACAGTGTGGGGGAGGGGGCAAAGTTAACATTATATTCTGCTAATTCTGTCATTTAGCAGCTTTGGGTAAATCATTTAATCTCTCTCATCCTCACTTGAATCCTCTGTAGAATAACTATTGGACTAGATTGCTTCTAAGTTCTCCTCTGGCTCTAAAATTATGATGCTATTACTCTATGAATATAAATGCTATAGGAATTAAAAGAAGAAAAAAGATAGCATCATGGAACTGTACTTTCACAAAGGGGTAATCAAAAGGGATATAACTGTAACCCTATCAACAGGTGCTATAAGAATTATATGTTACCACAATTGTGAAGTTTTATTTTTTATTAATTTTAGTATATATTTTGTTATTAAATGATTTATTTATTATTACATTTTATTATATTTGAACCATTATATGACAGTTGCATTGATTTTCATTACTATTCCTATATAACAAATTGAATTGCTCTGAAAAATCTAGAATATGTAGCCTAAAAGGAAAGAAAGATACCAGTGAAAGAATTGATAAGACAAATTAATTGATAAGTTAATAAGCCATTCCTTTCTATCCATTCTACTATCCTTGATCACTTAGCCTTCTCTTTTCTCCTTTTTCCCCCTATAACCCCATTTGCCCTAACTGACACAGAAGATCATTGAGAAGAGCAACAGGACACTGTTCTGATGCCCAGCTTCTCATTAAATATTTAAGGTATCCTTTCTCTGCACAGCTCTGATTTTTTTTTAATGTGAAATGTTCAACATAGAAAGGAAGGGCATTTAATATGAAATGTGTGAGATAACATAGATTCATTTTTAGCCTGGTATGATTGGTATAGAAGAAGGCTGATTAACCAGTGGAAGTATGACAGAGCAAAATAAATACATTCTTGATCTTCAAATTTTTCATTCACATCAGTGGACTTAGAAGAAACTGCCAGGGTTAGAAAAAAAATGTCCTTGCGGATCACTTTTAAAGAAAAAAGTTTACCTATCATACTGTAAAAGCAGAATTAATTAAGGAAAGTTTTTTGTTAAAAAGGCTTATTTTCCTTTGAATGAAATGGAAAAGAAAAATTGAAGTGAAGGATACCAAATATATTCATGTCCCTCAGAAAAGAATAATATAAATTAAAAATAGATTTAATGGAAAGATTGAAATAGATTTCCCCAAACAGATGGAAGAGAAGTCATAAATAAGATAAAATATGTACTGTGACGACTTGAAGAAACCTCTACCACATACATGCTGTGAACAGAAGGCCAAGATTGGAATTCCTTATCAGGAACAAATGCATATGTGTGACAAGAACATAAACGAACATTTTGCATTCTGAACATGTTGTTTATTTACCTACTATTCAAAAGTACTCTTACCATTTTTATTTCTTTAAATCATTTGTCAATCAAGTAACAACACAATATTTGTGAAAGTAAATATGGATACTTAGAAGCAATACAGGAACTTTGTGACTTGTGATTTTGCTAAATATGGATTAGGAGAAAATGCTTGAGGAATGTGTAATTACCATCACTGGCAACATAGCAGTAGCTTATTTCTATACCAGCTGCACAAATCTTGAATTTGAGATGATTATAATCTCACAATATTTCAGAAGCAACATTTCATCTCCTAAATATGCCAATATTGAAGTGATATAATCATCTCCTCAGTTTGCTAAAAATCAAAATATCTTTTGACAATAAAGACAGTTATGTGTCTCCTTCCTAACCTGTGGAAAACAAAAAAGAAAAATAACACAGAAAAGAATGATATCACAAAAAACTGTGATACAAAAATATTTACCATGTATTTCACGGTAGTTCATAGTGTTTCAACTGTTAAATTTAAGATCTTTAAAATTAAAAAAAAAAGCAGTGGATGTCTTAAATTGATTTTTACTTAAACTATACAGATATCCATTTGGGAGACTATAAAATAAATTCAATGATTTGCATTAAATAAAAAATCAAAATCCTGCAGTAATTGTGATTCTGGCCCAATTGGTATTAAGCAAACTGCATAGATCCACAAATAATTATCTTCAAACACAATTGGGTCTTTGAAAACAATATAGTACATAAATCATGCACAGACAGACACACAGATTAAACAAAAATATTTACTCGAGGCTTACCCCAAACCAAACAAATTGTTTCTAGTTGAATGCTTCTGCAAACATCATTTTTTAAAGAATTAATTTAAATGTAAATTTAAGGTTACTTTTTAAAGAGGGTGTTTCATATCAGATTTGGGTGCTCTCCTGACATGTTTTAGAATAATGCCACAATTCAGGAAGCTTGAAATGCTTTAAAGAGAATGAAATAAAATTAGACTCCTGTCTTTTTCAACCTTCATGTTTAACAAATGAGGTTTTTATCAATGAAAAGTGGATACTATTATTGTATCTTGTGGGAAAGAAGCTCTTATGATAATTAATATCATTATAAATAAGTCTATTATGATCCTTTTCTATGATAAGAAGGATGATTGGTCAATAAATACAGCATAAGCTTTCAAAGCCATCTGGGTCATTAAAAGATGCTTCTAAATGTAAGCAGAGGGTGAAAAAGGAAATGAGGTCAGAGAAGGAAGGCAGGAAATTATTTAACTTTACCTACACTTATACAGCAAGTGAAATTTTCTTGTTCTGTTCTATGTTAGTCATAGAAAATACTTTGGATACCTGGTACAGATTTGATTTAAATGATGAAATGAAGGAATCAAAATGACAAGAATCTAAATACCATCAGTTTCTTAATAGAGAAACATTGAGTAAAACAAAAATATATTTGAATATTACAGAGCAATTTTTAATTTTTCTCAGTATCCTTTATGCTAGATAAGTATTTATCTGTATGAGAGAAGATATATTTGGACTCACTCCAAATGAATCCTTAAGTATATGTGGAAAGACCTCATCAATGAAAACAATAAATGTTTTCATTGATGGGATTCACATAATTTCATAGCTGAAAGCAACCTTCTTTTCCAACTACTAAAGCCTATTCAGGAGCACTAACCCTCCTCTACAATGGCCCAGAAAATACTCATCCAGCATTCATCTGTATAACTCTAAAAAAGGAAGAACTAATCTATGATTTCCTTGGAGCTAAATTGCTCTCAGAAACTTTTACATACTGCTTCCAGTTAAATCTTCTGGGGCCAAAGAGAACTAATCTAAACCATCTTCGACAGGACAACCTTCAAAAAAAAAAGGTCAATGACAGTTACCATGATCCTTTGTCTTCTTTTTTTTCCAATCTTAATATGTCTTCAAATGATCCTCATGAAATGACCAATTGGTGCCCTTGCTGCCCTGCCCTCAATGTTCCTTAACTTATCAATGTCTTTCCTAACATATGCTGCTCAGAATTAAGCACAATACTCCATCTGGGGCATCTTCAGCCAAAAGGAAATTGACACTATCACTTCCTTATGCCTGCAAATTAGTTTTCACAATGAGCATATAACAAAACCCTCCCACTCCCCAGATTGTTCCTCAAGCATTTCATGTATTTGGAAATTGTGTTAGGATTTTGGTTCAGAGGTCAATTAATCAAATAAATTCTCATGAACCACTTGGTCCTAAATTAGGATTGCAGCATGGCTCATTTTATCAGTAGGTTGCTCATCAGAGACTTTGATGCTTTGATAAAACCCTGACTTAGTCAGTGTGGGTATTCCCACCACCACTGAAGGTCAAAACTTATCTATGTCACCTCATCTGGTACTATTGTCCAAATTTTTTAAAAAAAGCCTTCCTAGGCAAGCTGTCCCATATATATGTTAGAGGCATTTATCTTGTTCTTTTAATATGCCAAAAACATCATTGTACCCAATGTGCAATCTGTGAAGCAGCTGGATGGCACCATGTAAATTGTACCTTCCCCTAGAATTAGGAAGACCTGAGTTAAAATTTGACCTTAGACACTTGCCAACTCTGTGACCCTGCATAAGTCATTTAATTAATATTTATCTCAGCTCCCTCATCTATACAATAAGAATCATAATAGCATCTACCTCTCAAGATTTTTATGAGGATCAAATGACAGTAGTTGTAAACCTCCATGCATGTTTTAAAATGACATAAATTCTAGTTATTGTTTTTTGTTATCCCTTCTCATTTTCATTACATGATCTGCTGTTATGGGAGCCACCTGCTGCTGGGGATCTACTTCTGACCAGCAGAAGAGATCCCTTCCTGTCAGAGAATGAAAACAATACAAGGAGACTGAGGGGCAGTTGTGTCTCTGGCCTCTCTCCCCTTCCCTCTTGTCTCCCATTTATTTCATTCCCAATTCACAAACAACATGAGTGCCAGTAAAGGCTGATTTGCAATTCCTTCAAGGGTGTTGTGGGGACTTTCAGAGAACAGACCCACTCCTTAAGGGTACAGTCCCCTTTAATCTTTTACAGGGTTTCCCACTTAGGAGTGGTCCTTAACAAACTGCCTACTTTCTTTTCTGGATCTGCCCAAGAATTAATCTTTACCCTTTCAGTCAGTCCATTTATCTTTCAGGATAAACTGATAACATAAATTTCTGCAGACAAGGAGTGATTAGAGATCTGTCTAGACTATTGAGGAGCCTTAAGTTTGATCAGAAAGCCAAACCATAAAGGTTTCTCTTTATATAACTTGAAAAATAAAAATACAATGTAAGGATTCCTTGGTAAAGCAGTCCTAAAAGGTGAAATTTCACTCTATACTGTTTCTTTAGAGAAACTGATAGCAATATTAAAACCAGTTTTCTTTTTTTGAAGCAAAGATAATGAAGCAAGCTACATAACAATATCATTGAAGAAAATAATTGTTTGAATATTTTTTAAAGTAGTTTCCTGAACAAATTCAACCTTTTATACATATCTTGGGGAAAAATATTCTAGGTAGAAATGGAAAAATTCGCACAGCTTTCCATGTGTTTTATCTGCATAGTACTAAAAGTCTAGAATTATGAAACTATGCATATAATTAATTGAATTTTCAACTTTTTAATCTAAGTATATCATTAATTCCCCTGGAAAATTTTAGCAGCATTATAGTTATTGTCCAGATGCATCCATACAAGTGAACAATGGATGAATCACCTTGAATTTGATACAGGTTGTAAAACTTTCAGAAACTAATTATTTTTGAAGCAATTTCAGAATAAATTATTTCAAAGATAAGTTACATTAATTCCATTCATGTTTCCTAATCATGTTGAAGGTTAATTACCATTAAGTAGAACTAAAGTTAAAGTCATTTCACATAGTCTTAAAAAGTGATCAAGATAGTATTCAAGGACAGAAAATATAGTTTTATTATATAGTAATATTCTGTTCTTCCTTAGCATTTCAGATCCAAATGCTAACAAGTCAGAAAAATCCTTATTTATTTGCTACCTTATATTTTACCAACTGACTTTCTCAGTATTTCATTGAACTCAAAATAAATAATAATCTTTTCAATCTTTTATGCTGTTTTTATTCTTGTTGTCATTACTAGGATAGAAATGCTTCTTTTGATAATGAATACATATGTTTACAGAAGAAAGGTGCAAAAAAAGGATATCAAAAAGTACTTCAGGATATTTTAGGTTTTTAAAAGTATATAATTGTGAGTCATGGTTTGTCAGATTTTCTTTTCTCCGTTGGTTTTATATACACCAGCTATATGGGTATGATTAATAAAATATACATACAAATTCTAATATCCTTGCTGAATATGAACCTTTATTTCTAGAAAATTTCTTTATCATTCTGACTGGAATTTGAATGAATTCCTTCTTCTTTGCCTTTTTTTTTTCCACAATGCTAAATAGACCTTGAATGCCCTTCTCTTTGTTTTATCATACCCTAAATATTTTTCAAGGCCCAGCTCAAATTCTTCCTTGAAGCCTAATAATTCTATGCTTCAGTGATTCTGACCTTTTCTACAGTACCTTTGCATTTATAGTCTATAATACATCATTTTGAACTTTATCAAAAGCTATCATTTATCAATCAAATGATTTGTTCTGATTATCTTGCCACTCCTATTGTTTTGTAAGCTTTCTGAGGGTCATTGTAATTCAGAGACCCCTAGCCCAAGTTGCAAGCAAGTTGTAAACAGTCAATGTTCAATTGAAACATGTAACATCAATTATTAAATCAAACAATGATATGCATTAAGTGCTTCCTATGTGAGTGGTGCTATGTTAAGTCCCGAGGACATAAAGAAAAACAAAAACAGTAAGCTCTCAAAGAACTTACATTATGAATGGAGACAATTATATAAATAAATTATTACATATAAGATATATACAGAATAGATGGGAGGGAATCTTACAAATATCTTCTGTCAATCAAGTATTTATTAAGTATTTACTGTTCTTAAGAGTCTATCACTTAATATTGCTACTTTCTGTATAAATGGAGTTGATGTTCAGAGAAAGAAAATAATACTTACGGAGAGAGAATTAGTGATGAAATCAGATGAAGAATGCAAATAAAAATTCACTACTCTTTATACAGTTTTGCACCACTATCTGTAGTGTCCTTTTCTATCTTTACACTTAATGAAAATTCTCAGTCAGGAAAACCAAGTTTTATCTCAAGAAATTGAATGCTCACTGCTCTTATTTAATGTTTATTCTACCTTGTCTGAGATGTCAGATTTAGCTCTAGCCAACTGCTCAAGCTTTCTTCTTTTCACTGACAGGTATCTAGAGAAGCACCTGCGTCCCTGAAAACACGTATTTTATGAAGTCCCTTAGCTCCTCAATCATTTTTCTAATCTTGTAACACTCAAGCTAACATAATTAAATTCAACAACAGACATGTATAAAATGCTTACTCTGTTTAAGGCACTACATGAGACACTAGCAATAACACAAGTAAGAATGAAAATAGTCCCTGTCCTCTCGAAGCGAATATTATACTAAGGCTGGGTTCTGAGCTCTGGATTCCAAGGGGCTATGAACCATTATCAGAAAACAATGTATTTGTTTTCACTTATATTTGTCTAGTGAATCCTTACTTTTTCACTGGATGTCCCTCATTTTCGAATGCACATGTTTTTCATTTCAAACCATCTGGGTTTCTCTAGGAATTTTCACCTACAAAGTAGTCTTTTTCAATCTCCCTTAATAGTACTGTTTTCCCTTTGTGGATTATCTCCAACTATCCATATGTGTGTCTGTATGTATGTGTATACACATGCATATATAGGTATATGTATAAATAAGATATATAAATAAATCTGCATGACATATTTATCTATAAATTTTTTTATACATATATCTCTCTATATGTAACTATTTCTATATATCTTGTTTACATATATAGTTGTTTATATTTTTTATCTCCTCTATTAGATTGTGAATTGTTTGAAGGCAGATACCATGTTTTTACTTTTCTTTGTATCCCCAGTGCTTGGCAAAGTACCTGGCACATAGAGAACATTTCATGTTTCCTGTCTGATAAACTGACTTCAACTGAAATTTAACTTTTTATTTATGATTTTTTAAAAGTATACCAGTAGGTGAAATTTTATGTAAGGAGTTTTTAACTCCTGCATTGTCAGACAAAAAGTACATTTGCTAGGAACACATATTTAGACCTTTGATTTCCTTATATGACAAATTCTCTATTTAAAAATTTATATATATATATATACATATATACACACATGTTTACATATATGTATATATATAATTTTGTTTCATTATACATTAAAAAACTTTGGGTTTTGAGTTTGATTTTCCTTAAATTTATATTCTCATTTGCCTTTTCCCCCCAGTTTTTCCTTCTTACTACAAGGCTAATGCTGTATCTGCTGCACTACCTAGCTACCCTGATTAAGGCCTTTTTTCTGTGATAAATTAGAAAATGTTAACTTTCTCAGTTAAAGTTATGTTTGTAGGTAATTTGTGGGAAGCTGCAATCCAAATTGTCCCTACATTTTTAAAGGATATAGCTTCCATGTCTGCATTCATATTAGCCCACTTTCTATTCACTTCAAAATGCATTTTCTAGACTGTCTGTAACACTTTGCAAAAAATTGAATTGTGAAGATTCTTTATGCTATCCTAAAATTCTCTTCCATGCCTATTTTATCCCTTCCCCTAAAAAAAGGTCTTTCAAAGAGATATAGCAGTGAGTTTTTTTTGTTTGTTTGTTTTTTATTAAAGCTTTTTATTTTTCAAAACAGTGGGCAATACTTTAATATTAACCCTTGTAAAACTTTGTGTTCCAGTTTCCCCTTCTCTTCCCCCACACCCTCCCCTAGATAGCAAATAGTTGTGAACCACACTCAGTTCCCACAAGCTTCTCTCTGAATTTATATGGCTTTCTTCATCACTGAACAAATTTGAATCACCTCATTGTTGAAGAGAACCACGTCCATCAGAATTGATCATCATATAGTCTTGTTGCTGTGTATAATGATCTCCTGGTTCTGCTTATTTCACTTAGTATCAGTTCATATAGGTCTCTCCAGGCCTCTCCAAAATCATCCTACTGGGTCGTTTCTTGCAGAACAATAATATTCCATAACATTCATATACCATAATTTATTCAGCCATTTTCCAATTGATGGGCTTCCATTGAGTTTCCAGTTTCTTGCCACTACACAAAGGCGGCCACAAACATTTTTGCACATGTGGGTCCCTTTTCCTCCTTTAAGATCTCTTTGGGATATAGGCCTAATAGAAACACTGCTGGGTCAAAGGGTATGCACAGTTTGATAACTTTTTGGGCATAGTTCCAAATTGCTCTCCAGAATTATTGAATACATTCACAATTCCACCAACAATGTATCAGTGAACCAGTTTTCCCACATCCCCTCCAACATTCATCATCTTTTCTTGTCATTTTAGCCAGTCTGACAGGTGTGTAGTGGTATCTCAAAGTTGTCTTAATTTATATTTCTCTGATCAACAGTGATTTGGAGCACCTTTTCATATGACTAGAAATAGTTTCAGTTTCTTCACCTGAAAATTGTATATTCATTTCCTTTGATCATTTATCAGTTGGGGAATGGTTTGAATTCTTAGAAATTTGATTCAATTCTCTATATATTTTAGAAGTGAGGTCTTTATCAAACCCTTTGAATGTAAAAATGATTTCCCAATTTATTGCTTCCCTTCTAATCTTGTCTGTATTAGTTTTGTTTGTACAAAAAGTTTTTAACTTAATATAATCAAAATTATCTTTTTTGTGATCAATAATGATCTCCAGTTCTTTTTTGGTCACAAATTCCTTTCTCCATACATCTGAGAAGTAAACTATCCTATATTCTTCTAATTTGTTTATAATATCATTCTTTATATCTTTATATTCTTTATATCTAGATCATGAACTCCTTTTCAACCTTATCTTGCTGTACAGTGTTAGTTGGGGGTCAATGCTTAGTTTGTTACTAGTTTCCAATTTTCCCAACAGTTTTTGTCAAATAGTGAGTTCTTATCCCAAAAGCTGGGGTCTTTGAGTTTGTCAAACACTATATTGCAATAGTTATTGACTATTTTGTCTTGTGAACCTAACCTATTCCACTGATCAAGTATTCTATTTCTTAGCCAGTACTAAATGGTATTGATGACCGAATATAGTTTTAGATCTGGTATAGCTAGGCCACCTTCATTTGCTTTTTTTGTTCATTAATTCCTTTGAAATTCTTGATCTTTTGTTCTTCCAGATGAATTTTGTTGCTATTTTTTCTAGGTCAGTAAAATATTATCTTGGGAGTTTGATTGGTATAGCACTAAATAGGTAGATTAGTTTAGGTAGTAAAAACTACCTAAGGTAGTTATTATATTCACTTGACTTATCAAAGAGCACTTGGTATTTTTCCAGTTGTTTAGATCAGACTTTATTTGTGTGGAAAGTGTTTTGTTGTTGTGCTCATATAGTTCCTTACTTTCCCTTGGCAGATAGATTCCCAAATATTTTATACTATTAACAGTTATTTTAAATGGAATTTCTTTTTGTATTTCTTGCTCTTGGATTTTGTTAGTGAGTATAAAAATGCTAATGATTTATGTGGATTTATTTTGTATCCCACAACTTTGCTAATATTGTGGATTATTTCTAATAGTTTTTTAGTTGATTCTCTAGGGTTCTCTAAGTATACCATCATATCATCTGCAAAGAGTGATAATTTGGTTGCCTCATTACCTACTCTAATTCCTTTAATCTCTTTTTTTCTCTTATTTTCAAAGCTCGCATTTCTAATACAATATTGAATACTAATAGTGAACCTTATTTCAACCCAGATTTTATTGGGAATTGTTCCCCATTGCATATGATGCTTGCTGATGGTTTTAAATAAATGCTACTGATCATTTTAAGTAAAAGTTGATTTATTCCTATCCTCTGTAGTGCTTTTAATAGGAATGGATGTGGGATTTTATCAAATTCTTTTTCTGCATCTATTGAGATAATCATATGGTTTTTGTTAATTTGGTTATTGATATAGACAATTATGCTAATAGTCTTCATAATGTTGAACCAGCCCTGCAGTCCTAGTATAAATTCTATTTGGTCATGGTGTATTTTCCTGGGTATGACTTTCTGTAATTTTTTTGCTAATATTTTAGGAATATTAGCAAATCATCAATATTCATTAGGGAAATTGGTATATAATGTAATTTCTCTTTTTTCATCTTACCCAGTTTAGGTATCAGTACCATGTCTGTGTCGTAAAAGGAATTTGGTAGGAGTTCTTCTTTCCCTATTTTTTCAAATAGTTTATATAGTATTGGAGTTATATAGTATTGTTATTTAAATATTTGATAGAATTCATATGTAAATCCATCTGGCCCTGGAGATTTTTTCTTAGGGAGTTGATTAATAGCTTGTTCTATTTCTTCCCTTTTTTTTATTTCTTTTTTTTTTTAATGGGACTATTTAAGTAATTTATTTCCTCTTTTGTTAATCTGGGCAATCTATATTTTTGTAGGTATTCTTCCATTTCACTTAGGCTATCAAATTTATTGGAATAAAGTTGGGCAAAATATCTTCTAATTATTGCTCTAATTTCTTCTTCATTGGTGGAAAGTTCTCCCTTTTCATTTTTGAGACTAACAATTTGATTTTCCTCTTTGTTTTTTCTAATCACATTAACTTAAGATTTATCTATTTTGTTGGCTTTTTCAAAAAAGCAACTCAGATTTATTTATTAATTCAATAGTTTTTTTTTTTACTTCTCTCCTTTTATTTTTAGAATTTCAAGTTCAGTATTTGATTGGGGGTTTTTAATTCTTTTTCTACCTTTTTTAGTTGCAAGTCCAATTCATTGATCTTCTCTTTCTCTATTTTATGCAAGTAAGCCATCTAAAATTTCCCCTTATTATTGCATTGGCTGCATCCCACAAATTTTGGTATATTGTCTCATTATTATCATTCTCTTTGATGAAATTATTAATTATGCCTATGATTTGCTGTTTCAACCATTCATTCTTTAGGATGAGATTATTTAGTTTCCAATTACTTTTTGGTCTATTATGCCCTGGCCTTTAATTTAATGTAATTTTTATTGCATCATGATCTGAGAAAAAAAAAAGCATTTATCATTTCTGCCTTTCTGCATTTGATTTTGAGGTCTTTATGTCCTAAGATAGGGTCAGTTTTTGTTTAGGTTCCATGAACTACCGAGAAGAAAGTGTACTCCTTTCTGTCTCCATTCAATTTTCTCCAAAAAGATCTATCATACCTAGCTTTTCTAGTATTCTATTTATCTCTTTAACTTCTTTCTTATTTATTTTGTGTTTCAATTTATCTAGTTCTGAGAGAGCAAGGCTGAGATTTTCCACTGTTATAATTTTGCTGTCTATTTCTTCTTGCAGCTCTTTTAACTTCTCCTTTAGGAATTTCCATGCTATACCACTTGGTGCCTATATGTTTAGTATTGATATTGCTTCATTATCTATGGTACCCTTTAGCAAGATAAAGTTTTCCTTCCTTATCTCTTTTACTTAAATTAATTTTTACTTTTGCTTGATCTGAGATCAGAAGAGCTACCCCTTAATAGCAGTGAGTTTTAAGAAAAGAAACTGATACTTTTATTTTCTTCTGTTTTTTCCCCTTTATAAATTGTTTTATTCTTTCTGGTTGTACATGTATATTGACTTTTAAAGACACATTTTTTATGAATCGAATTAAAAGAGAAAAGCCAGTACAAAAGAGAAAAACCATGGGAGAGATTTAAAAAAAATTGAACAAAGCATGTGTTGATTTACATTCAATCTCCATAATTCTTTTGCTGGTTGCAGAAGGCATCTGCTATCCAAAGTTTATTGGGATTGTCTTGGATCCCTGAATCATTAAGAACCAAGCCTTTCATAGTTACTCATCACACAATCTGGCTGTTACTATGTACGATGTATTCCTGCTTCTGCTTGTTTTGCTTAGCATCAGTTCATGCAAATCTTTCTAGGCCTTTATAAAATCAGCTTATTTATCATTTTATATAGAACAATAATATTCAGTTTCTTTCATATACCACAACTCAGTCATTCCCCATTTTTATATTATTTGCTACCACAAAAATTTTTGTATATGTGGGTCATTTTCCTTCTTTTATGATTTCTTTGGGACACAGATGCAATAGTCGTACTGCTGGGTCAAAGAATTTGGACACTTTTATAATCCTTTGGGCACAGTTCCAAATTATTCTCCAGAATCGTTGGCTCACTTCACAACTCCACCAAAAATACATTAGTATACAAGTTTTCCTACATCCCCTCTACCACTTATATTTATATCTTTTCCTGTCATCTTAGCCAATCTGAGAGGTTTGAATTGGTGTCTCAGAGCTGTATTAATTTGCATTTCTCTAATCAATAGTAATTTAGAGCATTTTTTCATATGACTTAGATGACTGTAATTTCATCTGAAAATTGTCTGTTCATATTCTTTAGCCATTCATCAGTTAAGGAATGACTTGTGTTCTTATATATTTCACACTGTTCTTTACATATTTGAGAAATGAGTTCTTTTTCAGAAACATGGTCTGTAAAAATTTTTTCCAGCTTTGTACTTCTCTTTTAATTTTGTTTCTGTTAGTTTTGTTTGTGTGAAACCTTTTTAATTTAATGTAATCAAAGTTGTCCATTTTACCTTTCATAATGTTCTCTGGTTCTTTTTTGGTTATAAATTCCTCCCTTCTCCAAAGATCTGATAGGTAAACATCCCTTGCTTTTCTAATTTGTTTATTCCTTTATGGCCAAATCATGTACCCATTTTGATATTATTTTGGTATGGGGTATGAGATGTTGGTCTATGCCAAGTTTCTGATGTATTATATTCCAAATTTCCCAGCAATTTTTGTCAAATAGTGAATTTTTATTCCAGAAGCTGGGTTTATCAAATGCTAGATTATAATATTCATTGATTATTGTGTTATGTGTACCTGCCATATTACAGTGATCCACCACTCTATTTCTTAGCCAGTACCAAATGGTTTTGATGACTGGTGCTTTATAATATCCTTTTAGGTATGGTACTGCTAGGTCATCATCCTTTTTATTTTTATTTTTTCATTAAATCCTTTGGTAACTTGACCTTTTGTTCTACCAGATGAATTTTGTTATTTTTTTTGCTTCTATAAAATAATATTTTGGTAGTTTGATTAGTATGGCACTGAATAAGTAAAACAATTTAGGTAGAATTGTTATTTTTATTATATATATTATATCAGCTGAGGCCTATCCATGAGCAATTGATATTTTTACAGTTATTTAGATCTGATTATATTTGTGTGAGAAGTGTTTTGTAATTGTGTTCATGTAATTCCTGAGTTTATCTTGGCAGGTAGACAATTATTTTTAATGAAGTTTCTCTAAATCTTGTTGCTGGGCTTTGTTAGTAATATATAGAAATGTTGGTGATTTGTGTGGATTTGTTTTACATCCTGCAACTTTGCTAAAGCTGTTAATTGTTTCAAATCACTTTTTGGAAGATTTTCTAGAATTCTTTAAGTATCATCATATAATCTATAAAGAGTGATAGTTTCATCTCTTCATTACCTATTCTAATTCCTTTAATTTCTTTTTCTTTTCTTATTACTAAAGCCAGCATTTATAGTACAATATTGAATAATAGTAATGATAATGGGTATCATTGCTTCGCTTCTGATCTTGCTGGGAATGCATCTAGCTTCTCTCTATTACATTGATTTTAGATATATATACTGTTTATTGTTATCAGGAAAACTCCCTTTATTTCTATGCTCTCTAGTGTTTTTAATAGGAATGGAGGCAGTATTTTGTAAAAAGCTTTTTCTGCTTTTTCTGAGATTATCGCATGATTTTTGTTGATTTTATTTTTTTTGGGTTTTTTTGTTTGTTATTTTTGTTGATTTTGTTGATTTATTATGTTCAATCATGACAATAATTTTCTTTTCTTTTCTTTTCTTTTTTTTTTTACTTTTTTGCTAAGGCAATTGGGGTTAAGTGACTTGCCCAAGGTCACACAGCTAGGACTGTTAAGTGATTGAGGCCAGATTTGAACTCAGGTCTTCCTGACTTCAAGACTGGTGTTCTATCCACTGAGCCACCTAGCTGCCCCAAAATAGTTTTCTTAATACTGAATCAGTGCTATATTCCTTGTATAAATCCCACTTAGTTATAGTGTATTATCCTACTGATAAGTTGCTGTAATCACTTTGTTGTTATTTTCATAAATCCAGTAGGGAGATTAGGATATAATTTTCTTTCTATGTTTTGACTTTTCTTGGGTGGGATATCAGTATTATATTTGTGTCATAGAAGGAATTTAGCAGGACTCCTTCTTTACCTATTTTTCCAAAATATTTAAATAGTATTAAAATTAAGTGTTCTTTAAATATTTACTAAAATTCACTTATGAATCCATTTGGCCCTGGAGATTTTTTTCTTAAGGAGTTCATTAATGATTTGTTCAATTTCTTTTTTTGTAAAATGTGACTATTTCCTCTTTTGTTAATCTGGGCAATTCACATTTTTTATAGATATTCATCCATTTCAGTTAGATTATCAGACTTCCTGACATACAGTTGGGCAAAATGGCTCCTGATTATTGCTTTAATTTCTTTACATTGATAAGTTCACCCTTTTCATTTTTGATATTGATAATTTGTTTTTTTTTTTCTTTCCTTTTTTCAAATCAAATTAACCAGGCTCATCTATTTTGGTGGTTTTTTTTTTGTTTGTTTGTTTGTTTGTTTTGTTTTTTTTCCCCATAAAATCAATTAATTAGTTCAAAAGTTTTTGTTTTGCTTTGTTTTGTTTTTATTCATCTCTCCTTTGAGATTCAGAATTTCTAATTTGGTATTTACTTAAGGGTTTTTAATTTGTTCTTTTCTAGCTTTTTTAGTTAAACATGCCCAATTCATTGATGTTCTCTTTCTCTATTTCATTCATGTAACTATTTAGAGATATAAAATTTGCCCTAAGAACTCTTTGGCTGCATCCCATAGGTTTTGGTGCATTGTCTCATTATTGTCATTCTCTTGATGAAATTATGGATTGTTTCTGTTGTGTTGTGTGATCAATTCATTTTTTTTTTACAATTAGTTTATTTAATTTTGAGTTAGTTTTTAGTCTATTTTCCCCAATCCTTTATTGAGTACAATTTTTTATGCATCTTGGTCTGAAAAGGAAATATTTACAACTTCTGATTTTTTGCATTTGATTTTGAGGTTTTCATGCCCTAATACATGGTAATTTTTGTGTAGGTGCCATGTACTCCTGAGAAAAAAGATGTATTCCTTTCTGCTCCTACTCAGTTTTCTCCAGAGATCTATCATAACTGGATTTTCTATGATTCTATTAACCTATCCTGATTTCCTTCTTGTTTATTTTGTAGTTTTGATTTGTCTGATTCTGAGAGGTGAAAGTTGAGATCCCTATTAATATATTTTTCCTGTCTCTTTCTTCCAGTAACTGACTTAATACCTTCTCTAAGAATCTGAATGCTATACAACATAGTACATACACATTTTGTATACTTACTATTTTGTTGTTTATGGTACCTTTTAACAAGATGTAGTTTCCTTCCTTATCTCTTTAAATTAGTTCTATTTTTACTTTTGCTTTATTTAAAATCAAAATTGCTATCCCTCCTTTTTTTTTTTTTTTTTTGCTACAGGCGAAGCACAATAAATCTTGCTTTATCCTTTCACCTTTAGTCTATATGTATCTGTCTGTTTCAGATGTTTTTCTTTTAAACAACATATTGTGGGATTCTGTTTTTTTAATCCAATCTGCTATTTGCTTCCATTTTATGGGAGAGTTCATCCCATTCACACTTATATTTATTATTAACAGCTCTGTATTTCCCTTCTTTCTAGTATTTGCACTGTATATACTTTTGTCTCTTTCTACTCTGTCTCTCCTTAATAGTGTTTTGTTTTTAATCCGCCCCACCCTCTACTTGCCTTACCTGGATCACAGCTCTCCTCTTCTCTTCTCCCTTTCTCCTAGTGTTTCTTCCCTCCATTCTATCCAGCCCCTTCCTTTCCTTTCTCCTTTCTTTCCCTACTTTTTCATAGGGAAAGATACCTTTTTATACCCAACTGAATGATTAACTTATTCCCTCTTTGAGCCAAAACTGATGGGATCAAATGTCAGACAATGCTCGGATCCCCCCTTTCTTTCTATAGTAATAGGTCTTTTGTGCCTCTTCATGTGATCTAATTTGTCCCATTATATCTCCTCTTTCCTCTTCTCCC
This sequence comes from Myrmecobius fasciatus, assembly GCA_023553655.1. Classification (NCBI taxonomy): domain Eukaryota; kingdom Metazoa; phylum Chordata; class Mammalia; order Dasyuromorphia; family Myrmecobiidae; genus Myrmecobius; species Myrmecobius fasciatus. The sequence goes on along the minus strand of JAJPUD010006856.1, from coordinate 36,467 downwards.
AGTACAATCCTTTTTCTACTCTTAATGTCTTTTTTTAGTATTATCACATCAGAGTCCATTCACAATCACATCCTCTGTCCATTTGATGTCCCCTTTAACTGCCCCAATAACAGATATGGTTCTCAAGAGTTGTAGATATCGTTTTTCCATCTAGGGATGTAAACAGTTTATTTTAAAATTATATATGTATATATATATATATATATATATATATATATATATATATATATATATTTGCCCCTTTTTCCCTTTCTATGTTTCTCATTAAGTTTTGCATTTGGAGATCAAATGTTCTTTATTTCTGTTTTTTTTTTTTTAATGGAAATGATTAAAAGTCTTTTACTTCTTTGAAGACCTATTGCCTCACCTAAAAGATAAAGCTGAGTCTTGCTAGTTAGTCAGTTCTTGGTTGTAACCCTACATCACTTGCTTTCCAGAATATGATATTCCAAGTCTTCCAGTCCTTTATTGTAGATGCTGCCAGATCCTTGGTAATCCTGATTATTGCTCCTTGATACTTTAATTGTTTTTGTCTGCCATTTCCTTGGGGTTATCATTGTGGGATTTCTTTTCCAAGGTGATTGACTATTTCCCCTTCTGGTTCTGTTTATATCAAGGCAGTTGTCCTTGATGATTTCTTGAAGAATGTTATCCAGGCTTTTTTTTTTGGTGTATAATTTTAAAATTGTCTCACCTGGATCTAATTTCCAGGTTGGCTGTTTTTCCAATGAAATATTTTATGTTTTCTTCCATTTTTTTCATTCTTTTTAGTTAATTTGACTGATTCTTGATGCCTCATAGATTCTGTAGCTTCCAATTGCCCCATTCTAGTTTTTAATGTATGATTTTTTTTCAGTTAGCTTTTTTTTATCTTTTTTTTATTTGATTCATTTTACTTTTGTAGGTGTTATTTTCTTCAGTGGATTTGTTTTGCATTTGGCCTATTGTATTTTATTTTATTAAAGCTTTTTATTTCTATAATATATGTATGGGTAGTTCCTCAACATTGATCCTTACAAAGCTTTCCATTACAAATTATCCCCCTAGTCCTCTCCCCTCCCCTAAATGGCAGGAAGACCACTACATGTTAATTATATTAAATTACTTGACAAGTTGAATATTTGTATACATATTTCTATACTTGTCTTGCTGTGCAAGAACAATCATATCGACATGAACAAAAAAATATCTGAGAAAGGAAACCCAATGCAAGCAAACATCAATGGAGGTCATGGAAATGATATGTTGTGGTCCACATTTCATATCCCTCTCTCTGGGTGTATATGGCTTTCTTCACTGAACAATGGAAACTGGTTTGAGACATTTCATTGTTGAAGAGAGCCATGTCCATCAGAATTGATCATCATATAACATTGTTGTTGCTGTGTATATTGATCTCCTAGTTCTGCTCATTTCACTCAGCATCAGTTCATGCAAGTCTTTCCAGGCCTCTCTGAAATCATCCTGCTGGTTGTTTCTTACAGAACAATAATATTCCATAACATTCATATAGCATAATTTATTCAGTCACTCTCCAATTGATGGGCATCCATTCAGTTTCCAGTTTCTAGCCCCTACAAAAAGGGCTGCCACAATTCTTCCACATGTGGGTCCCTTTCCCTCCTCTAAGATCTCTTTGGGATATAGGCCCAATAGAAACACTGCTGGGTCAAAGGGTATGCACAGTTTGATAACTTTTTGAGCATAGCTCCAAATTGCTCTCCAGAATGGTTGGATCCCTTCACAGTTCCACCAACAATGTATCAGTGTCCCAGTTTTCCCACATCCCCTCCAACATTCATCATTATCTTTTCCTGTCATTTTAGCCAATCTGACAAGGGTAAAGTGGTACCTCAGAATTGTCTTAATTTGCATTTGTCTGATCAATAGTGATTTGGAGCAACTTTTCATATGACTAGAGATGGTTTTAATTTCATCATCTGAAAATTGTCTGTTCATATCCCTTGACCACTTATCTATTGAAGAGTGGCTTGAATTCTTATATATATATGAGACAATTCTCTATATATTTTAGAAATGAGACCTTTATCAGAACCCGTAAATGTAAAGATGATTTCCCAATTTGATGCTTCCCTCCTAATCTTGTCTGCATTAGTTTTGTTTGTACAGAAACTTTTTAACTTAATATAATCAAAATTATCTATCTGGTGTTCAATTAGGAGTTCCAGGTCTTCTTTGGACATAAATTTATTCCGTCTCCACAGGTCTGAGAGGTAAACTATCCTATGTTCCTCTAATTTGCTTACAATATCCCTCTTTATATCTAGATTGTGGTGTTAGGTATGGGTCAAGCTCTAATTTCTTCCACACTAGTTTCCAAATTTCCCAGCAGTTTTTGCCGAATAGTGAGTACTTATGCCAAAAGCTGGCATCTTTGGGTTTATCAAACACAAAATTGCTAAAGTTATTGCCTAGATTGTCCTGATATCCTATCTTATGCCACTGATCGACTGCTTTACTTCTCAGCCAGTACCAAATGGTTTTGATGACTGCTGCTTTATAATACAGTTTTATATCTGGTACAGCAAGACCACCTTCATTTGCCTTTTTTTTCATTAATTCCCTTGAAATTCTTGACCTTTTGTTCTTCCAAATGAATTTTGCTACTATTTTTTCTAGATCTGTAAAATAATTTCTTGGGAGTTTGATTGTTATGGCACTAAATAGGTAGATTAGTTTGGGTAGTATTGCATTTTTATTATATTCACTCAGCCTACCCATGAGCACTTAATGTTTTTCCAATTGACTAGGTCTGATTTTATTTGTGTAGAAAGTGTTTTATAGTTTAGTTCATATAGTTTCTGACTTTTCCTTGGCAGATAGATTCCCAAATATTTTATCCTATCATCTGTTATTTGGAATGGAATTTCTTTTTGTATCTCCTGCTGCTGATCTTTGTTGGTAATATATAAAAATGCTGATGATTTATGTGGATTAATTCTGAATCCTGCCGCTTTGCTAAAGTTGTGAATTGTTTCTAGTAGTTTTTTAGTTGAGTCTCTAGGATTCTCTAAGTATACTATCATGTCATCTGCAAAGAGTGATAATTTGGTTTCTTCATTATCTACTCTAATTCCTTTTATCTCTTTTTCTTCTCTTATTGCCAAAGCTAACATTTCTAATACAATAGTAAATAGTAATGGTGACAGTGAGCAGCCTTGTTTCACTCCTGATCTTGTTGGGAATGGTTCTAGTTTGTCTCCATTACATAAGATGCTTGCTGATGGTTTTAAGTAGATGCTACTAATCATTTTAAGGAAAAGCCCATTTATTTCTATACTCTCTAGTGTTTTTAATAGGAATGGGTGTTGGATTTTATCAAATGCTTTTTCTGCATCTATTGAGATAATCATATGGTTTTTGTTAGTTTGGCTATTAATATAATTGATTATGCTGATAGTTGACCTAATATTGAACCAGCCCTGCATTCCTAGTATAAATCCTACTTGGTCATAGTGTACTATCCTGGGAATGACTTTCTGTAATCTCATGGCTAATATCTTATTTAAAATTTTTGCATCAATATTCATTAGGGAAATGGTCTATCGTTTTCTTTCTCTGTTTTCACCCTACCTGGTTCAGCTATCAGCACCATATCGGTATCATAGAAGGAATTTGGGAATATACCTTCTTGTCCCTATTTTTTCTAATAGTTTGTATAGTATTGGAATAATTGTTCCTTGAATGTTTGGTAGAATTTACATGTAAATCCATCTGGCCCTGGAGATTTTTTCTTAGGGAGGTGGTTAATAGCTTGTTCTATTTCTTTTTCTAATATGGGCCTGTTTAAATAATTTATTTCCTCTTTTGTTAAACTGGGCAATCTACATTTTTGTAGATATTCCTCCATTTCATTTAGATTATAAAACTTACTGGCATAAAGTTGGGCAAAGTAACTCCCAATCATTACTCTTAATTTCCTCTTCATTGGAGGAAAGTTCTCCCTTATCAATTTTGAGACTAACAATTTGATTTTCCTCTTTCCTTTTTCTTATCTAATTAACTAAAGGCTTATCTATTTTGTTGGTTTTTTTCATAAAACCAACTCTTAGTTTTATTTATTAATTCAATAGTTTTCTTATTTTCAATTTTATTATTTTCTGCTTTTATTTTTAGAATTTCCAATTTGGTATTTAATTGAGGGTTTTTAATTTGTTCTTTTTCTAGTTTTTTTTTTAATGACAAGCCTAATTAGTTGATCTTTTCTTTCTCTATTTTATGCAAGTAAGCATCTAGAGATATAAAATTGCCCTTATAACCACTTTGGTCATATCCCACAAATTTTGGTATGTTATCTCATTATTGTCATTCTCCTGGATGAAATTATTGATTGTGTCTATGATTTGCTCTTTCACCCATTCATTCTTCAGGATTAGATCATTTAATTTCCAAGTAACTTTTGGTCTATTTTCTCCTGGCCTTATATTGCATTTGATTTTTATTGCATCATGATCTGAAAAAGATGCATTTACTATTTCTGCCTTTCTGCATTTGATTTTGAGGTTTTTATGCCCTAATACATGGTCAATTTTTGTATAAGTTCCATGAACCTCTGAGGAAAAAGTCAACTCCCTACTGTCTCTATTAAATTTTCTCCAAAGATCTATCATACCTAACTTTTCTAACAATTGGTTTACCTCCCTAGTTTCTTTCTTATTTATTTTGTGGTTTGATTTATCTAATTCTGAAACAGCAAGGTTGAGATCCCCCACTATTCTAGTTTGGCTGTCTATTTCTTCTTGCATCTCTCTTAATTTCTCCCCTAGGAATTTGGATGCTATACCACTTGGTGCATATATATTTAGTATTGATATTGCTATATTATTTTTGGTACCCTTTAATAAAATATAGTTTCCTTCCTTATCTCTTTTGATTAGATCTATCTTGGCTTTTATTTGATCTGATATCAGGATTGCTACCCCTGCTTTTTTTCTTCACCTGAAGCATAATAGATTCTGCTCCAGCCTTTTACCTTCACTCTTTATGTGTCACTATGCTTTAGATGTGTTTTTTGTAGACAACATATTGTTGGATTCTGGTTTTTAATCTAGTCTGCTATCCATTTCCGCTATATGGGAGAGTTCATTCCATTCACATTCACATTTAGAATAACTAATTCTGTATTTCCTGCCATCTTATTTACTCAGGTTATGTTTTTCCCTTTCCTTTCCCCTTTCTTCCTTCCCCCTTCCTCAGTATTTTGCTTTTGATGATCCCCTCTTGCAAACAATTGTCTCCTCTTTAGAGCCCTTCCCCCTTTTTTACTCCTTTCCCCTGATTCTTCCAATTTCCCTTCTACTATTCTATCCCTTTCTTTTTCTCCTTTCCCTCCCACTTCCCTATAAAGAAGGACAAGTTTCTCTATTAAACCAAATGTGTCTGATATATACTTTTAGAGCTCTAACTGATGAGAGTAACATTTACACAATGCTCATCTCCCTCCCTTCTTTCCCTCAATTATATTAGGGTTTTTTTTGCCTCTTCATGACATTTTCCCTTATTTTTACCTCCTTTTTTTAAACCTTTTTTTTAACCACCTTTTCCCTCTTTTCCCCAGTATGATAGCATTTTCCCCTTTGGTTTTCTTTTTCTTATTATCAAAGAAATATCAAATTATACCCCCAATCTTTAAGTATCCCCATAGTAGAAATAAAGTTCTCAAGAGTACTTTCCTTTTTACCTTTTTATGCTTCTCTTGAGTTCTGTGTTTGGAGGTCGAATTTTTTGTTCAGATCTTGTCTTTTCATTAGAAATAGGTGAAATTCACCTATGTCATTAAATGACCATCTTCTTCCCTGGAAGATAATGCTCATTCTAGCTGGATAGGTTATTCTTGGCTGCAATCCAAGTTCCTTTGCCTTTTGGAATATCTGGTTCCAGACCCTTCAATCCTTCATTGTAGAGGCTAACAGATCATGTGTGATTATAATTATAGATCCTCAGTATTTGAATTGTTTCTTTCTAGCTGCTAGCAAAATCTTTTCCTTGGTACGATAGTCCTGAAATTTAGCCATAATATTCCTTGGGGTTTTAATTTTGGGGTCTCTTTCAGGAGGTGATTGGTGAATTCTTTCAATGGTGATTTTGCCTTCTGATTCTACAACCTCAGGGCAGTTTTCTTTCAGGATTTCCTGGAAGATAGTCTTTAGATTCTTTTTTTCATCATGGCTTTCAGGAAGTCCAATAATCCTTAGATTGTCTCTCCTAGATCTATTTTCCAAGTCAGTTGTTTTTCCTAGGAGATATTTCATATTTTCTTCTAATTTTTCATTTTTTTGATTTTGTTTGACTGATTCTTGAAATCTTATTGAGTCATTCACTTGCATTTGTTCAATTCTTATTTTTAAAATGTTGTTTTCTTCAGTTACCTTTTTAAGCTCCTTTTGTAACTGGCCAATTTGTTCATTGCATATTTTTTCCACTTCACCAATTTTGTTTTTCAATAAATTGGTGTCTTTTTCATATATCTTTTGCAGGGTATTATATCCTTCTTGCACTGATCTCAGTTTATTTTTCCATTTATCATCCATCTCTCTTTTGAGATTCTTTATTCAATCTTCCAGGTAGGCCTTTTGAAAAGGGGACCAGGTTATATCTCCCTTGATGGCTTCCTCTGGATTTGCTTTGCCTATAGGAACCTCAGGATCTGGGGTCTGCCCTTATTTCTCTTGATAAAAGCTGTCTATGGTGAGAGCTCTCTTCTGCCTCTTACTCATTTTTTAGAAACTTGGGGGTCTGTTTAAGGCTAGAGAAGCTGCGGGCTGTGGTAGTTTGCTCTGGGGCAATTCTGCTAATTAACTTCACTAAGATGTCTTAGTGATTCAAATCAATACCACTTGTCACCACAGTTACACCATAGAATAATCTTCATCCTACTAGTTCATTTTCCTAGTTGAGCATTCTCAGTCTTTACTCAGCATTTTTTTTTTTTTTGGTAATCTTTTTTAAGTGAATTATCCTCTTTCAGAAAATGACTATGTGAATAGATGAGTCCCCATATTTCACATACCAGTTAAAAGTATTTTAAGTGTATATTTATTTGTTTCATCATTTTCATTTATGAATATATTCTTCTCACTTTTCTTTCCCAACAAACCATTCTTTGTAACAAGTATTTACAAAGAAAGAAAGGGGAAAAAAAACAATTCAACAAAACCAATACATCTACCACACAGCTGAAAATAAATTTAATTATCCCACATCTATTGTTTTTCCACTTCTTCAATGAAGAAAAGATGAATTTTCTCTACTCTTCCCTACTTGGTCATTAGAGTGTTCTGGGCCTTTTTATTGTTTTTTCCCTTCATATCATTGTAGTCAGTCATTATTATTGTTTTTCTAATTTGCTTAGATCACATCTATTCCTATGTTTCTCTTATTCCTCCGAATTCTTTGTATATGTTGTTTTTTACTCTGAAGTAATCTTCCATTACCTTATCCAATAAATGGACATTTATTTTCCAATTTATTATTGCCACAAAATCATTTCTTTGAATATTTTATTACATAAGAGGCAAGATATTTGTTGTTACAGCAAAAAGTATTTTTATAAGACAAATAGAGCATACATGATTTTTATAAAAATGTCTGTGTTTTGTACACAAATATATGTAACAAGGGTATGTAATATCTATATAGATTCACATACAATCACACATAAGCATAGCTTTCTATGATTTTCTTTTTTAAATATGCCTTTAAGATTAAGAGCACATATACTTTGCATGTCTGGTTCCTTAGGATAAAAAAGTCAGCCTCCCTTGCAAATTACTTTATTCATTTATGTTGCAAAAGATAGCCATACAATTATTCTCCTGTTACTTTTTAACTAATTACCATATGAATACACTATAATTTATAGTCATTTTTGTCCTTTAGATTACATGATTGTGTTTGGTGCTGTTATGTAGTTCTTAGTATAATTACTATGCAGAGGTTATAACAGTTTTTATATGGTGCATATAAAGTATTATTATATAATTTCATGGTAATTTCTACTTTCTTAGCACAGATTAATTACATTTCATTATTGCCCATTCTTATGTTATTCAGAATATTTCAATCTTTCTGTCATTGTGTCAGTTAGACACTTAGCACCAATAAGAGGGAAAGTTGCAAAAGAAGAAATGCTTTACTTTATTTGACTTGATGTTTTTAGGACTTTTTCAATTCTTGATGAATATAACATATAAAAGGAAAAAGAGATGGAACAGATTTTTAGGTCTTGGGAGAAGGGATCACATATAAATAGCCTGAGGGCTTCACTAGTGACTACAGAATATATGAAGATCCCAAAAAAGGCCTCCAGCACTTTGGTAGCTCCTTTGGAGAAGACCAGAGGGGGGAATATGAATAAAAGTCAAGAAGGATGAGAAAGCATAAATGGGTTGTGATCTGTATGACTCAATGGAATATCAACAAAAACATCAACTAATTTTTAAACCATTGAAGTCTAGCCAAGTCTTGCCTTGCTTTTTCTTCACCAACAATGTCTTAGTTCAGATGTCTCATGTCTTTAGTTTTATTTCCTTAACTACTAATTTATTAATGGAGGAAAATATTTATATTCCAAGTTTGTCTATAGAACATTTGACAAATGCTAAATAAACAGTAGGTCTCAATAAATATTTGTGGATTCATCTGTCTTTTTCTTTTCATGTTCCTAATCAAATTCCTTCTTTGGGCCTGAATCATATGTCAGAACCCCCAGAAATTTTCATTTTCACCTTCCCTAACGTTAATTCATCTTGTTGTTGTTGATATTTTATCTCCCAGAACAGTTTTGTTATTCTTCTACTGACATCATGTCAATGGATTCCTAGTAAGTTCTTCAGTAAATCTAAAATTTCTGCCAGTCTCTTTTGACTATTTCAAATCTTTTGTCTTCTTGACATCTTTATTAGTATAATTTGAATCTATCAATTCCTCTGAAGCTTTTCATTCTTAAAGAAAAATTATATGTGATTTTTATTACACAGGAGTATACACATATATATGATAAAAATGAAATGCAATTATCATTAAAATACACAAAAAGAATGAAGTAATTTGATAAACAAGATATCTCTGTATCTTATATATGAATGATCTTAAAATACATATCTGTGATTCAAAGTCAGATAAATTTAGAGCTGAAAGAGACAAAAAAGGTAATGTAGGCCAACCATTTTATTTTTAGGTAAGAAAGCTCAGGACAAGAGAAATAGTGAGTCATTCAAAAGTTCTAAAAGTTAGGGCCAATCCTTTGGTCATAATTCAGCATGTAAGACTAAATAAGAAGTATTACCTCCCTAACCTCCATTTAACAATTATAATTTAATGAAATAATAAAGCAGAGGACATCTTTAGATTGCTAGTTACATATATGTGTGTTTGTGTGTGTTTTATTTAAAGCTAATATTGAGTCCATACTGATTCCCTTCCACATATTAGCCTTAAAAATCATTGAACACAGTTGTCATGTTCCCCATGAGCCTTCTCTTCTCTAGACTAAACATTTATAGTTTCTTCAGCAATGTATTATTAACTAGTTTTAGCTTTTGAACTGACAGATTCATTATCATAAGATACAAATGGGCAAATCCAGACATACACGTAGATGTTCATTCATTCATGTATTCATATTTTCAAGATATACATCTATGTTTGCTAGCCAGAAATTTGTGTACTTGAAATCTTTTCCAAAGAATCCTATTTCACTTCATTTATATCATAAAAACCTAAGTATGTATTGTTTAAGATTGACCAAATGTTCATTCCCTTCTACAGTTAGATACTCTATTTCTAGTTTTCATTACCTTTTTATCTAACATGATAAATTTGGTTTAAATAAATAAATAAATAAAAACTTTATGCCTTCTTGTTCTTTTTCTTGAAGAACTAGTCTTCAAGCAAGACAAAATGATCTCTTTTCCCCCTATTTTCCATGGATCTCTAATTAATTTTTAATTCTTGGTTTATTTTCTGGCTTTTTTGACTACTAAATCAAAAATATTTTGTGTCAGAGGTTCTCATGTGCTACCAGAGTTCTGTAAACATTTTTTAGAAAATTTCTCAGCTGTCTTATTTGTCCACACTCAGAAAGTCTAGAAACTTTGTTATAACACTGTCATCAACCCTTTTGTAAGAATATATATTAATCAAGAAAAGGATTATTTAAAAGTTGAAGAAAACAAACATTATAAGATGCTGGAAAATATTACTACTCATCAATATTCCATGTCCTCCCCCCAAAAATTACTTTTTGAATCTCACTACCTATAAATAAAATTTAGTTCCTGCAAGATTCCAGGGAGCTCTCTCATTAGTATCTGAAAGCCAGAAAGACTGACATAGTTTGTTAGGAATTTGTGGGAAGAGTTAATTATATACTATTAATTAGTCAATCATAAGTATTTATTAAATGCCTACTCTGTGCTAAGTATGAGGGATACAAACCAAAAACAGTCTCTTACCTCAAGGAGATTGCAATCTATTGGAGAGGCTTACAAAGCATGTTTGTAGAGCTCTCAGAGGTCATAGCTTATTCTTTTTCTTCAGCAAAAGGTTCCTCTTATAGTTCTCCACAAAATCTAACACCCAAAGTACTTCCTATCATCATTCTCCTATAGCTTACTATAGCTCCTAACTCTTCACAAGGAATTTACCTTTCTAAACTCCATACATCGAGCCAAACACTTTCCCTGAGAAAACATTTCTCTCATGGAACCCATCATAGAAGAATAGATTTAATATTTAATTTTTCTCTTTTGGAAAGAGTTATGGTTGGTCAAATATGCAGCTCAGATTTAATATCAGATTAGGTCCCTTTCTTTTAAAAGTTTCTCCTTTCTGTCATGGTCTCTCTTAACCTCTAACCTCACAGAAGATCACCTAAGAACCAGGAAACTCTCTGTCATCCTCAGAACAGATTACAGACAAGGAGACTCTAAATCCAATTTCCTTCCTTTTCCTCAGAAAGTGATATCTCTTTTACTTGAGCTGATCTCTCTCCTAGAAGTTAATCAAATGCTCCAATCTCTTCTCAATTTTATGTCTACTCCTCACAAACCACTATTGTACAGGTGTGTAAAATTAAGAGTAAAAAAAGGGGGAGGGAAAATATTTTCCTAAATTTCTAAAAGATAAATGAAGAACATCTCCGAATGTTATGAGTTGGCTTAGATTCCTTGTAAAATTCATAATGTATTTAGGAAAGATTAGTTACATCTAAAATGTTCATCACAATGAAAAAGAATGGTTTCATCAAAAATAAGTTACATCTTAAAATGAAATTTTCATCACAATGAAAAAGCTTAGTTTCATCAAAAACAAGTTATGTCATACTAACATCATATCTTTTTCATGATAGGGTTACTAGACTGGATAGATCTAGGGAATGTTATAGCAATAAATAACTTAAAGGTTAGCAAAGTATTTAACAAAATTTCTCACAAAAGTCTTTCAGGCAAGATAGAAGTAGGCTAGGCAATTATATGCTTAAATGAATTCATAGCTGGTAAGATGGAAGAACCCAGAATCATCCTTAATGGTTTCATGTCTACCTGGAATGATGTTTCTACTAGAGTGTCTTAGTAATCTGTCTTTGACCTTGTGGTATTTAATTTTTTTTTTTACCAATGATTTGGATAAAGGCATATATGGTATTGCAGATAATAGGAATATCAGATTTTTACCTAACACAAAACTAGAAGGAATAGCTCACAAATTTTATTATTAGACAAGGATCCAAAAAAATCTTAATCTTGAATGTTGGAACAAATATAATGATAATTATTAAAATATAAAGTCATGCTTAGATTAAAAATACCAACTTCATATGTATTAGGTGGGCTAAAAATAACTATAGAAGTTTCCCTGCTAGGGACAGAGAGAGGAAAGATAAAGGGAATTTAAAAGAAGGCCATAGGCTCAATATGTATCAATAGTATAATATGGCTAACAAGCTAAAACAAAAAAATCTAATGTACTCTTAGATTGCTTTAAGAGAAGCAGAGTGTCTAGGACTAAAGAAATGAGAATCTCACTGATGTCACTGCTATTACTTTACAATGTGAAAGTAGTGAGAAGGGGAGAAGGAGAATTCCTGATATTTTTTTTTCCAGTTAAAAAATTGTTCAAAATATCTATTATATAAAGACTGCATATTTACTTCCAATACCTGGTACACATATACAGTGTTTTTTCATAGTGCATTATCAGTTGTTTGCCATTTCTACCAGAATACAATATTGTGACTTTTTTTTTACCAGTCAGTGCTTACTTGTTATATGGATGATATGCTAGTTCATTCAAAAATAAAAGAAAATCAAATGCCAGACGTAAAAAGCAAATTTTTTTTTCAAATCTTAGGCCACCATTACCCCAGAATACAAAAGCCAGTCTCTGCCCCCAAGAAGCTTACATTCTTACGGAGACAAAGTTTAGAGGGCTCCAGTTCAAATCTAAAATCTTCACCCTGATTATTCTTTGATGTCCTTGTGGAATTCAATTTTCTAATTTAAGTTTCACTTTTCCAACTGAATTTTCATAACTCTGTGAAAACCAATGCTCATTCATTTCTCACACCAGCTATTACTACTCTTCCTATTTCTATGTGATAAGAAACTACAGACAGATGTGAGCACCAGAGCATTTCATAGTCATTTCATTAGTTTGACATGGTATAGGAGAAAGAAGATGACTCTGGAGTCAGAGGACCTGGGTCTCATCTACAGATATTAATATAGATGTAGAATCTATAGATTCTATAGAATGAGACCTACACTAGCTAAATCTCCAAGGTCCTTTTTCAAATATAAATCTATGGCAATTCAATTAATTCCTCTGCTCTTTGTTTCCTCAGTTATAATGAATAAGATAAAATAATTTGGAAGTTAGGACCAGGAGTATACCCAAAGTCCAAATATGACTTCAGACACTAGCTCTTTGAGCTGGAAAAGTCATTTAACTTTTGTCTGCCTCAGATTCCTTAACAATAAAATAAGGACAATAATAACACCTCTGTCCTGTGGTCATTGTGAGGATTAAATGAAATACTCATGATAAAGTGTTGAGTACAATGTCAGGTACATAATAGGCACTATATAAACGCTGACTCCCTTCCCTATAATTGGCCAGACAAAAAGTGAGGACTCCCCATGGAGTGCAGAAATGATTGGATGTGATTTTTCTTCCAATTCTTGATCAATGATCCTATGAAAAAATATTTGTTTTTATTTATTATTGCAATAATTTGTTATTAAGTCACTGTCTATAATATAAAGAACTTATTAACAGACACCCCATTAGGAAGAATAAGTACCAATTGACTTGTTTATCCACTTCCATTCCAACCTGGTCTCCCTACTCATAGCCAAGGCCATCATACCAAGCCATCTAACAGCACAAAGCTAATTGATGTACATAATGATGACTTTGAATCATTAAAGAAAGGTTAACTTATAGTGCAGAATATATTTTAGGGTTACCACACCTTAAACACAATTTTCATGATTAAAGGGTAAGTTTTAATTATCTTTAGAAAATTCTCTTGGGTAGAACAAACAATTCATTCCCTGATGACACACAATTAATGAAGTGTGACTGTAGTAAGATTTTCTGTCCATTTTAAGAATGTGTCAAAACTGTCTAGCTCTTTTGCATACAGATGCATATATTATGAAGCCACAAAATAAGGAACTATAATATTACTCAGTTTCAAGATTTGTTAACTTAGTAAACAAAAGTCTCCCTGCTAAGGTGGAAAGGACTAATAAGAACACTCTCTTTTATTAGATAGCTAACTGGAGAGCTACTTAGAATCTGAATAAAAGTAAATGGTAATTACCTGAGAGTACATAGAGACAAGATAGAGACAAAACAGAATATATTTCCCACTCTTACATATCTATTTGTATTTCCAAATGGATAGGAAACAGTTAGCTGAGAGGTGTAAGAGGGAGAAAATATGATGACATTCCTATTACTTATTAAGCATAGCAGTCACGATTTTGAGATAATTCCAAGAGCTTGCAGTTGGGTTGAATTTCCTAATTTAGCCAAATACAATATTAATGTGCTCTGTAAACTCTCTCATAAAGAGATCCGTAGAATGAATGCATCAGAGTTAAACGTAAAATAATGCAGTAAATTTGGAGGAATTATTTTACTTTGCAACTTACAACTCTCCAATGCTTATTGGTAACTTGCTTCTGCTAAAAAGGTCTTCTCTAAGTAAGCTCCCTTTTCTTTATTAAAATGCCAATGCTCACAAGTCTTTGTCAATTGGAATTAAAATCAATAGGAGAACTTTAGAGGGGAAAAAAAATGAAGCAATTAAATGTGCATCCAAAGGCTATTTCCTAGGAACCCTCACTGGGGTATATAAAACAATTCTGTGAAATATATAACTATTGGAAGCTTTCAGAATTGTTTTTTGTCTTGAACCTAACAAGCAAATGAGTTTTCTGTAGGCATACCTTGGGAAGAATCTTGGCAAAGGATCAAATCTTTGGTGACTTTCTCTAGATAGCAGTACTTTAGAACCCACAAGCAATACTGAGCCTCAGCACTGAGAAAGATGAGAGAGCATTCCATGGAAGCTCTCTGGAAGGAGTTCCAAGCTAGAAATATTTTCTGCTTTGTCTAAGGCAAAAGTAGCACAATTTAACAATGTGAAATTTAGAGTGGTTTTATTAGAGTAATAACACCAATTTCTGCATGTTCCATATGTTTCTATGATATCTTCCTTTATATTCTATGCATTCAGTGAATGTGCCACGACCCTAAGCAAACATACTTAATAATGAGAGATTATATCATCAAAGAACAAATGAGAGAATTGGAAAACAAAGAACTAATTATTCAAAAAAAAATCCATATTCTTTGACCCACTGGTAGGCATATATCCCAAAATGATCAAAAATAGAAAGAAATATCCCATATGTACATCCTTATAGCTGCACTTTTTATATCAAAGAGCCCAAGACAAAGTAGATATCTATTAATTAAAGAATGACTAACCCAATTCTTATAAATAAATGAAATGGAACATAACTATATAGTAAGAAATTTGAGATAAGAAAAATATAGAAAATCATGGGAAGATATGTATTAATTAATACAATTAGAGTAAGTAGAATCAAGGAATCAATATACACGGTGTCCAGGGTAGTATAAATGGAAAGAACAACAAAGTAAACCAAACAGAATTAAATGCTGAATAATTTTATTGACCACACTTAACACTGAAGAAGAGATATGAGAATACATCTCCCTCCTTTCTTTGCAGAAGTGTGATGTGATGGGTAAGAAATGTTATTTATACTTTTAGACTAGATGAAGTGTTATTTAGTTTTGCTAAATTTTACTTTTCCATTTTATTCTTTGTCAGAAGGGAGAGTTCTCTATGTAGGGAAGAAGAAAAGAATATATTTGGAAATTTAAAATAACAAAAAAAGCCAAAAGATGTTAAAACTTTCAATTAAAAAAAAAAAAAAAAAACAAAACCTGTGAGTTCCATCCGGAAATCAAAGAGGACTTAATAAAGATTCATTTCAAGAAGAATGATGAGTGGAAAGGGGTGGGGGAAGAAATAAACAACTTTCCATTGGACTTAATGGCTAATTTTAGAAGAATGGAAAGTGGTTTTATATATTTATGCTATAAAGGATGCTTAAAAGAATAAGTGTTACCTTAAAAGTCATTCCTTTATTTAAAATGGGTTTGTCTAGGTAATCCAGAAAATGGCCTGTTGGTGGCAAATAACTGTTCAGTTGGAATATTCAATCAAACAATTGATTATATATATATATATATATATATATATATATACATATATAAAGGGTTATATGAAATAATTGCCAGGTTCACCAAAATAGTAAAATTATATAAATCAGTCCTTTGTATTGTATGCTCCCTGAGTTAGACCATTTTGGAAAATGTTTAGTGAGTAGAATTATGAACTTCAATCTTAAATTCAAATTTTACCCCTGACAGATTTTAACTGTGTAAACTATAAGCTAGCTAGTGGCTTATCCCCTAGGTTCTCAATTTCATCTGCCTTATCCTACTTTATAGGATTGCTATGGGGTTCAAATGTGATAATGTTTATAATGTGCTTTGTAAATTTCAAAAAGTTACATACATGTAACCTATTATCATTAAATGTGTTTATACGAATGTACCATTAGACTAAATGGTTATATGCCACTTTCCTTACAGGCCCCTCAGTTCTGGGGCTCCTTAAAATATCACTGTAGCTATTTCAAAGAAAATTGGCCTTGTGGATGCTAAAATGGAAATAAGTATTAGATTCTTCAAGACTGTATTCACTAACATGGAAATCATAAGATCCTTTGCCTTTTCTCTTAAAATCATGACTATTACTTCTTATCCGCTAAATAATTTTTAATACAGCTAAAATCAGCAATAATAATCTTGTACATAGAATATCAAAGGGAAAGGTAGCATAAATGTTCTCTGATCCTCATAACTTTAACATTGTAATACTAGAGAAATTAAAAAGGCAATAAATGTAAAAAGAAAGTGAAACTAGCAACAAATCAGTTTAATTTATTTCTGATTATAATATAACGGACAAGAAAATATTAAATGGGAGAAAATGAATTATATTTTAACTTTCTTCAGGTGAATATACTGCTGTGGTAGTAATAGAACAGGTAGTTATCAAACTTTTAAAGTTATATTATTTTTCTCTTGATGGCATCTGTTAAAATTGATTCACAATTGATATCTAAAAGGAAATTACAACTTTTGAGCACAATGTTGAGGAACCGCTTAACCCTGCTTTTTACTACTTAATATAGTAACTTTGTATTTCAGATTTATATCTTCCTCTGTCTTGTTTCTCAAACAAGTTTGAATGGTACTACAAACCACCAAGTTAGATTACTCCATGTTTTACTGCATCTTATTCTTATTGTCTGTTGGTTGATCCATATTGGTGAACTTCCTTTTTTTTTTTTTTTTTTTAATCACAGAGCAGGAATTGACATCCAGAGTTCATTTAATTCATGTACCAGCTTCCAGAAAGCAGAAATTATCCAGAAAGGACAATGACTAATTCATATAAGACAGGGAACTTTAAATCCCATAACTAAAGAATTCTCAGTATGTACAATATTAGAACTCTTTCAGTAAAGAAGTCTATACTATACAAGAAAATGGTACCATTCATTCGCTTTTGAAAAAAAATCCCTTAAAAAATTCCATCTTTTATTCTGTGTTATTTTCAGATGTGTGCCATCATTACTGTGTGAATTCTGAATCATGCACCATTGCAGATGATGGAAATGTAGAATGTGTCTGTCCAACTCGCTATGAAGGAACAAAATGTGAAATTGACAAGTGCCTAAGGTGCCATGGTGGCCACTGCATTATAAACAAGGACAATGAAGATATAACATGCAAGTAAGTTCACATACAGCTCAATTCAGTGTAGCCAGTTGTATTCAAAATTCTGTAACCATTAATAAGCAATAAAATGTAGAATAAATCTTAATATAGCTATAAAATGATTGTGGATGAGCAAAATTCAGATAGAAAGCAACATATTGGATTTTTTTTTTAGTGATTAGTCATGAAATCAAAGTAAACATTTTCTCAAAAAAATTTAATTATCCCCTCATATAAATTAAATTGTCAGAATATTCATTATATGGGATATTTGTAGGGAAAGCTAAAAAGTATGAAATTATAATATTACAAAAAATTGATATGGAATATTATTGCATCTTTAAAGTTGCATTAGTTTCTGTGTTAATGGTATGAGTTTTGCAATTTAAAAAATAATATAAGATCTTTGCAATGAAAAGAGGGCTAAACTTGGAATGACAGGATCTCAGTTTGAATACTGGCCTACCATTTACTACATCTATGACATGGGGTAATTCATGTAACTTATCTGGATTTTCAACTCTGGTTTTCCATCTGTAAAATTATGTGGTTGACTTCGATGTCCTTTATTGCTTTTCTATCTCTACATCTAGGTTTATCTGGAAAATACTTAAGAAATATCATCAGGTCACAAAACTATAAAGATGAATAAGAACTTATAAATTGTTTGGGTCAACTCACTTATTTTAAAGATATTGAAACTGAGGCTCAGAGATGTTAAAGGGCTAGTTGAAGTCTTATAACTAGTAAGAAACATAGCTAAAGAAACTCTAAAATAGACCTCTGAACCTTTTGTTTTGATGAAAAATTGTCAATACATTGGATATTATCATTTAAGAGAATTTACACTAATGGAACACTACTTCCTGAAAAATTTGACTAAAAGAAAAAAAAAAACTGTAGGCTTTGATTTTTTAGATGCTATTTTGGCCTTTGGCTTAAATAGTGAAGTAGATAGATGCTCCCACCACTACAGAAAGGCTAAAAGTTAATGTTATTCATCTGCTATCATAAAACAAGTTTATAACATTGAGGTTAGGGATCAAATGTCACTAGAGACTTTCTTTGAAAGGATTTTTAAAGAAGGACTTTTAAAGGATTGGCTCTATCAGTTGCCTTGGGTTTAAGTATAATAAATAAAAACATATGATGGAAGAGCATGCGATAAAGTTTTCATGCCACAATTTAAAATGCCTGCACTGAGATTGTGTCAACACTGAGTTATGTAGGTCTCCCCAAACAAGTGCTAATAAAACTTTATTACGGTCGAGACTAACATGTTTTATTCTGATTTTCTTTTTTATTTACTCTCATTTTTGCTTTCACGATGAACATGCCTGATGTTATTGTTATGGATGACATTTAGTGACATCCATAAATTCCACATATGCATATACACTCACAAATATATGTATATATACATAGTCCTTGAAAACCACATTATTACTTTAAAATAAAGGTGTGAAAGTGATAATAATAAATAATAAAGCTAGATTTTAGTAAACACAATAGAAAAACTCTTTTGCTTGATTGTTGAAACAAATAGCCTAATTGTAATCAAGTTAATTTGCTAACTTTCTCAGGCCTTTGTAGTACAATTTAAAATATAATTTAGAACTTGATGCAAAAAAATAAAAAATTCAACTTGCTTCCTTTTATTATCTCATTGAATCAACTTCCTAGGGTATGAAAGAAAGAATCTTCCCTCAGATACCTTTGAGGGACTATGCTTCCACCCAGCAGTGTGAATAGGGTAGGAATTAAATTCTGAGAAAGAGGGGGGGGAGAGAGAGAGAGAGAGAGGGAGAGGGAGAGGGAGAGGGAGAGGGAGAGAGGGAGAGAGGAAGGAAAGAAGGAAAGTAAATATATTCTCATTTATTCTGTAGAAAAAGAAGGATCCTGAAAAATATATAATTTCTGAATTCCCTTAGACTACACAGAAAGAACCTGGTCCACAAGGAAGCCATCCCAGAATCTTGCCTCCATTTCCACTTCTTCATAGCACTAATGAGCCAGACAGTGTTAATCAGAGAATGCCATGTTCTTTTCTTTGAAATTTAGATGGATCTTGATTTTTAAAAATAGCAGAAAACATTCATAATCATAAACTGTATATAATTCTAAATCTCAAAGACATTTTGTTATTGTGCATTTAAAAAAATAAATGTAATAATTAATGATGAATAAATACTAGCTGCCTTGAAATGTGTGGCTACCAAAATAAGTTCTTTGAGAAATATTCTGGAGAATGAATGAATATGGAATTCCTCAAAATAAATAAATAATGACTTAAGTGTTCTAGAGATATGTTGGCTAAAATTAGCTTTTTCTTGTCTGGTGCCTTTCATCTCGGCATCAAAAGAGTTGCCAAAGTCATGATAAGATCCTCGTTTCAAGGTTGACAATCAGAGACTACAAAACTTAATATTACAACATAACAAAAATATTCTGCATAACTTATCTAAGCTTGTTCAAGCTGTGATTAGATATGGGAAAGTAGGCTTTGTAACTCCCAGGCTCATGCTATATCCACTAAGGCAGATTCTCTGTTGAACATCATAAATGAAATCACTATAGCAGAACTCTGATATTCCTGTGGAAAACTAAATAAATATTGGTGAAGTCAAAGTTGATTATAATTTTGAAATGCAGAAATAATATTCCTGCAATATAAATTGATATGGGAATTTTTTGTCTGCTAAATAACTTGTAATTAGTTCATGAATAGTAATATTAGAAATAGCATGGGTATATACTACCTAAGAGAGAAATTGTAATGGAAATTTCTATTTTAATATATGAGTATTACTTTTTTGTGCCTGGGAATGCATATAAAAAACCCTATGATCTTTTGTCTTTTATCTAGGATTTAAATTAGTTGGCATTTTGTCATTATGTGACAGTTATGAAAAACGTTCCCTTATTTGGAATAAACTAGGAATACAAAGAAAGAATTATAAATGTATATACATATATACACATATATATATGTTTATATGTTTGTATTATATATGTATGAGAAACAGAGACAGAGAAAGATGTGATGCAGCAGGTAAAACACTGAATATAATATCAGAAAGACTTCAAATTCAGCTTTAGACTCAGTTAACTGTGTGATCCTGGGCACCTTCCTCAACCTTATTTGCTAAGTTGCTACTTGTAAGGATAAAATGTGATCATATTTGTATATGACTTTGAAACCCTTTAAGCACAATACAAATGCTAAGTTATTATTATTTAATGTAATCATAAAAAACTTGTTAGAAGAAAGGAATGAATAATAAAATAGCATTTTCATGTCAGATCCTGTAGTGTTTTTTCCAAGTCAGTACTAGGAGAAAAAAAATTTTCTTATTGATTTAGTCCTCTGATCTTTAAAAATTTACTTTGAGTATATAAATTTTTAATGAGCAACTACTATATAGTAAGGAGCAGCTAGATGGCTCAGTACATAGGCCAATAGGCTAGAGTAAGGAAGACTTGAGTTCAAATCCATCCTCAGACATTTATTAGCTGTGTGACCCTGAACAATCCAGCGGAGTATGAAAAGGCAAATCACTCCAATATTTTTCTCAAGAAAAACAAACCAGGACACTATTGCACACTATGGTCCACAGAGTAACAGAGTTAAACATGCCTGAAGAACAGCTGCAACAGTTATGTGGTAGGCCCAGGATTTCCAAAGAAGCATTATATACCCTATAGTAATCAATAAAGGAAAAGGAAATCATAGTATTTTTTAGGAAAAGAACTATTAGAAAGCCACATCCAGAGAAATCCAAATAGGGCCTGGCTTATGTCTTTTTCCTATATATTAAGATGTTACTGAAAGTGTGTGTATGATCATATGCAATTGCACAAACATTAGTATTTGTCAATTGTTTCATAAGCTTGTAAAGTACAAAAATAAATTTACATAATAAAATCTTTTCTTTCCCATTTATCTACCTTCTATGTCTTTTGAAAGTTTCCTTCTCCATAGTCGAGCACCAACACTTATTTTGGAGTTTATAAACTATTTGAATCCAATTAATCATTAGGGAAAGGAAGAGAATTGAGAAGGATATGTACATAGCATCTGAGCATTTTAGAATTGTAAGGAAATCTAACCTCACCCATGCCTGAATCCTGAATCCCTTAAGTCTGAATCCATTCTGTATACCCAAGAAATGCTTATCTAGGCCCTACTGAAGACCACCAATGAAACAGAACACTTTGCCTAAGATGCTTAGCACACATTCTCGCTAATTCTTTCTCTGCACTATCACACAGAAAGAGAAGTATCTCAGGGCAACAGAGCACTCAATTGGGAGGCAGGAATAGTTAAAATCTGGTCTCAAACACTTTCCAGCTGTGTGATCTTAGGCAAGTCACTTAATCTGTTGGTCAATTTCTTTATCTGTAAATTATGGATAATAATAGTACTTATCTCCCAGAGTTCCTTTGAGAATCAGATAATATCTGCAAAGCTCTTTGCAAATCTTAAGGCAATATATACATAATAGTTACTATTTTTTTTACAGGTAAGAACTAGGAGCAAATGTTTTCTCAAGCCCTAATTATGAATCCAGGGTCAGTGATCTCTCCATGATACCATTCTGTCATACAAAGGAAAAATGATGAAAATAAAATAAAATAAATGACTCCTTTTGACTTTCCTATTCTGATAGGAGATGGAATTGCCCTGAATTATATTTTTCACCTTCCATTTTTCCTACCCTCTTTGGATACTTTTTTTTAATTGACTGTGGTTACTAAATAACAATCATTAAGCTGAGATTGAACATCCCAAAATACTTTACATCTTCTTTTTTTTCCCAGGTGTTTTTTCTATCTCCTCTCATGATACTTTTGAAAGTTAGAAATTTTCATATTTAGTACTTTTTTCCAATGATGTACTCTAATATTATAGTATGACATAGTCTTTGATTAAATATGTAGTATTATAATGTGTACACAGTAGATACCTACTAGATCTTATTTAACAGAATTGAATTAAAAGCCTAGAAAAGTGATGACTATACAATAATTAGAAAGATTTCATAAAGCTGCAAGAAAACACTGCCATTTTATATTCATATTACATATTACACATACCATAATTTGAATTTCTTCATTTTATATTAACTTGGTACACAATAGGGTCATCACATTAAATATATAGCCAAAGAATGAAAAGAGATAAATTGCCTACAGGATATTATTTCTAAAGTTTTTTTGAATAAGAATTGGAACATAAAACTTGTACCCAATTCTGAACATTCTTTGAACAGGATTTTTCCTTTATGGACTTAGTATCCAAAGCATTGATTTCCAAGCTGTAAAGTTTAACTTATATCCCTCCTAGGGATTTTGCCAACCTTGATCATAAGGAAAGAAATATGCTAATGCTGATAACCCTCTGAAAAGCAATAATTAGACATTATTTTTGACAACTATAATATAGAATTATTATTAATAGGTTAAATATGAGACTTGTAAAATTTGAAGTATTGGACTATCATTTGTTCTTTTTTAAAAAGCTGGTGCCTCTAGCTAGCCTAGTAAAAGCTCACTCTATCTACCCTTCTACTACCATCCCAAGATGAACATTTTCATCTGGAGCAGTTTGTCAGCTTTCAACTATACTGATTGAGATAACAATGGGCTTTTTTTGTTGTTGTTTGTCACTGCAGTTGCACTAATGGAAAGATTGCCTCCAGCTGTCAGTTATGTGATGGCTACTGTTACAATGGTGGCACATGTCAGCTGGACCCTGAGACAAATATACCTGTGTGTTTGTGAGTATTTTATCTTGCAAGTGTGCGTCTGGCAATGTGGCCTGTTTGTTTTTAGCAGCTCTCACCTACCTGTCTCTTTTCTTAGGGAAGTGGGGTTTGGGGAAGGTAGATAATTTATAAATGTATTCTATGAACCTGTTTTAGTTGTAAAATGCTAATATGGTCCAACTTTAGTTGGATTATGACAGAATGCCCTCATCTATCAATTTGATATTGCTAATGATATCATGAGGAAGAGTTCATTTAATTCTTAGCATCATGCCCATTTCAGACACTGGTGGATATCTGAACTTGGAAATACAGGGGAAAATTGGACTAACTCTCCTGTTGTATTCAGATGCATTTCAACTCCAGAGATAATGATCTATTATGAATGCTTTGGTACTTACAGCCATTCTTTTCAAAAGAACATGTAACATCTTTTTAAATGCATAATGCTATTTGATGTATGTATCGAATTTTGGAATGAAACATTATATAAATCCATGCTATAAGATATCAACCCACGAAATCTCTGGCTTTTTAGGAATACATTAAACTGAGTCTGGGTTTGTGAATATACAAGAGGAGTGCTGTTGCTGTTTCTGAAGTGCTATTGATACTTCTCATAATATCCAGAATGCAGTATATCCCTCCTTTCCACTTCTCTGCTCCCTGGCCCTTTCTCTGGCTGGCCAGAGCTGGTAATCACAAGCTACCATCCATTTGGCTTTTTAGGATTTCTGTCAGAAATTCCTGACTTCTTGGGCAAAAGAATTGGATGTCTAGGCAAGCCATGCCTGAGTTAATTCCCCTTACCATTTGAAGGTAGAGGGTTATAAGGGTGGTTGAAAGAGAACTGAGAGTAGTTGAAATGAGCTCTTGATTCACATTACTATCTTTGTATGCAATGATTTTAAAACATGTTTGGCAAAAAAGGCAGAATATTTATTTAGCTGTATTTTACTGAAATTCTGCAGATGCTCTATGGGGTTTAAAAGTCAGCGCTGTGACCAGAAAGTGAACCCCTGTGATTACTACTGTCAGAATGAGGGAATTTGCACTTTAACTGCGTTTAATGAACCAAGATGCAAGTAGGTTTAACCTTCCACTTACTGCTGCACATTTTGTGACATCATTTCAGGCCACAGTTCATTGGTTCAGATCATGCACATCCACATACATTTCACAATTTGTACTTAATCTTGGGGCTCATCTGTGTAATATACACTTAACCTTTGGATAGTAATGCCAGCGAATGTGCTTAAATATAGGTTTCTAGAATGTCTAGAATTCAAAATTAGTTAAAAATTAGAAAAAAAAATTAGTTAAAGTATGGAATAACTTAATATGCTGAAAATATCAAATTTCCCTTTCACAAATAGTGGAAATAAAGAAGTTATTAAGAAATGTCATTATCATTTTTGTATGTTGATTTCTGCCTGGTAATTAATTTTCCATTCTAACATTGATGAAGTAATTGATAGTATGTGGTTTCCCTGACTTATAGATAAATCTCTAAAATTAACTTTACATCACCTTTAAAAAAGGAAATTGAATCATGATATAAACTATTAAAGAAATTGTTTAGATTAAAAAAAATTCCTGATTCCTTTGAGGGCAGTTTTTTTCTTATTTCATTTTTTTAAATCTGCTACATTTCCTCTAAGAAATTGCAACCACCTTTTGGAGAACTATCAATCCTCATCAAAAGGAAACTTTTTTTTTCATTGTGCAGTTAAGCTTTAGATATATCGTGTCAGGCATTCTCATTGATTCAGAATGCTATAGTCAGCAACACTTGGCACCCCTTGATTGTAGCACTGGAAGCCCTAGCCACTGTTCTAAACTTCAATAGGAATAAACCATTGCAACTATAACTTGACATGTCACCTGCCTGTTTTCATATAACTAACTAATAATGAACTTTGGTAATGCTGATATGAGCCATTGCTTAATCAGTAATTATAAAGTTTAAAAGACCCTTAAATATTTTCATAATCATATTTTCCAAGAAAGCATTAGAACTTGCTAGACAAACTTCACCATAAATAATTCAATAACAGCAAATGGGAAAAAAACCATTCCAACTAAAAGTATTCAATGAAATCCTTCATTCCCAATAAAGTCCCAATGTTGAAGAAGCAGAGGGAAACCATTTCCCCCATCCTTTCATAGATTCATTGACAAAAAGCTGAAAGGACTTCACTGAATGCTGATATGCAGATTGAATTCCATATTTTTAATAAATGAATCCCAGAGAAATGAAGTGATTGATCTAATGTCAAACATCAAGGAAAGACATGGGTTTGAACCTAATATCTCTGATTCCAAATCCAGCCTTTTTTCCACTCTTAAGATATTGTTCCCTTGACCATATCCTGGTTTTGTACATTTTTGAAAAACGAAATCTCCTGGGAGAGAATATGTACTTCATAATACTAATAAATTAAAACTTGACTCTTTGGAAGAAAGGCAAAAATGAATGAAACGTTTGTCATTAGCAGTGCACAAACTGACACACTGTCCTTAAGGTCTGATCTTCATTGCATCTCCATGCAATCCAATTATTCCAAATACTTCCTTAGGCTCTTTGTATATCCCTCCTCTCTTCAATTTTCTTATAAACTGTTCCATTGTTCCATATCATACTTTCTATGAGCTATCCTCTTTGGCTCTTTCAAAACATTAGTAGAACAATTGGAGTAATCCAGGAGTATGTGCTAGGGAAACAGAGTTGGAAGTCTATTCACTTCCAGCTTACATGTGCACATGTTAGCAGGAGGCTTCAGAAGGCAATGTTTCTACCTTTATTTTCTATGTAAAAAATAATTTCTTAAGATGAGAAATTTGGATTAGGTAGAAGAGAAAGGGAATCATAGAATAGAGTGGGATAGTGCAGGTAAAGACCTTCCACATCCTGGGAGCAATCCTCCAATATACCAGCACATAAGTTATCACC
The DNA here is from genome assembly GCA_023553655.1 of Myrmecobius fasciatus. Taxonomy (NCBI): domain Eukaryota; kingdom Metazoa; phylum Chordata; class Mammalia; order Dasyuromorphia; family Myrmecobiidae; genus Myrmecobius; species Myrmecobius fasciatus. The sequence continues at coordinate 10,328 of JAJPUD010006856.1, read as the reverse complement.
AATATGTGTCATGTTTTTGAGAGAAAGCATAGAAAAGCCCTGATGCTGAAGAGACGATTCTGTAGATGTACATTTTCCACAGCGCTAATCTGTGACCCTGCCAGTTACTCTTCTGGTGCAGAGGAGGAATGATTCTGTACCTTCTATCTAAAGAACTATCAGTCTACCTTGACACCATATATAACAGTCCTCTCTCCACATTAATGTGGAAAGAAATTTGGACTGACAGCCATTTAAAAATATAAAAAATAGAGATTTCAGCCTTTTACATCCATATATGGAGTGGATATGCCTTTAAGGAAAAGTTGGTATATGTAGTTTTCCAGAAAGAGTTCACAGAACAAAGTCGCTTTATAAAGACAAGATAGAGTGATTTGCTTGCTATTGTCTTTCAGTACATTTCCCCTTGTCATAAAATGAAAGAAACTATTTGAATTGTGCTATACTTGTATACATCTGAAAGGCTATAAAGCTTTCAGACATATGGAAGTGACAAGTTTTCTACACAGAAGTTTTAATGGCTGTAGCTTTCAATTTAAGGAATACATTTGTTCTTTGAAATCTTTCACTTTTGCCTCTTGATGGTCATTTTCACTTATTACTGTATGAATAAAATTCTACAAAAAGGAACGCCTTAGAGAAAAATTCTGAATATGGCAGAGATTTTTCCTTCTACGTTTATTTGCAAAGAAATCTGCAAATAGTAATAAATGTGATACTTAAAAATTATTTGAATTTATGAATTAGAATGAGAAATATTTTAGTTTTTTTGAGAATATTAGGATTTATTCATAGTGATAAAATCATCAATAATATAAAGATGACAAGCACCTCAGCTCAATTTTTTTTTCACTGTATATCAGAAACCTGTTCTAGGCAAGCCTGAAGATGCCTTCTCTCATAGAGCTGTCCACAGTATATAGGGCTAATATCAAGACTATATACAGACATCACAGACACCTATGAATAGAACATGTCCTTTAGGATACTAAGAGAAGCTAGTTTTTCCTGCTATGTTAATTTCCATTTTAAGCTTATTCATTTCCAAACATGTGCTATTAAATTGATCAACCCCATAGTATCACCAAAGCAATCTTTGCTGCGTTTTAGGACCTTTGGAGGGACAAAATGGAAAAGAGGTTGAGTGTGTCATGAAAGAAAAGAAGTATTTCCATAAATACTGATATAGGGAGGGTATCTTACCAGGGATGGCCTATGAAAATTTATGTAGTCAAAGGAATACATCACAAATTTGGATTAACTATTATTTTAAGGCTAGAACTATTAATAATAACTATTATTAAGGCTAGAACCTGCAGTTCATGAAAAGGATTACTGTGAAAATAAGACTGGAGGGGGAATTTAGAATCTGGTTGAGAAATCTTAAATGTTAGGTTAAGAAGTGAATGTTTAATCTTGTCTATGATAGGTAGCCACTCAAGTGTTTTGGGCAGAGGATTAATATGTCAAATCTGTGTATCAGGACCATTAATTTAGAAGGATTATGAAGTGTGGATTGATTGGAAGGAAGAGAGAGCAGTTAGCTGTTCTGTTAGTTCAGATCAGAGAAGGTAAGAGCTTCTACCAGGGTAATAGCAGTGTGAGTGGAGAGGAAAGAATGCATGCAAGAGATGATGTCATTAGAAATCAAAGGGCTTAGTAAATAATTATATTGAGAGGCTAAGTAAGAGGAAAGGTGAAGATACATGGATACAGGGAAAGAGCCCTGGTATTAGAGTCCAAAGAATTAGAGCTGAACTCTAACCCCGATATTTACTAGTTGGGTGATACTGAGGAAAATATTTAATCCCTCTAAGCCTTTATTTTCACTCCTGTAAAATGATGATCATAACATGTTTATAGGACTGTCATAGGACAGAAAACATTCTGAGAAATGTGCTACATAAATGGAAATAATTATTATGGCTCAGACTTAACTTGGATAACTGATGAGATAATGTTATCAACAAAAATCAAAAGTTTGAAGGATGAATTGATTTTGTGGAAGAAAGCTCATTCAATTGCATATGCTAAATTTGAAGTGTTTAGAAAAACATTAAGTTGGAGTTGTATGATGGACAAGAGACATATGATATATATATATATATATACACACATATATATTATATATATACATGTACATATGTATATATATATATACATATGGCTGTCTGTGTGTGAGACAGAGACATAGAGAGCAGATCTTTGACAAACTCCTTTATTAATGTGAGGTCAGTAGCCTTTGCAATATATGTCTTAGAAAGTTGTCTACAGTACTGAGAGTTTAAGTGATTTACATAAAGTCACACAACCAGTAAGTATAAGAGGCGAGACTTGAACACATGTATTGCTGATTCTAAATGCTAGTCACTCACTTACTCTATGTATCTATCTCTTTCTCTGTCTCTCTGTGTTTCTCTTTCTCTCTTCATGCATGTGTGCATTTATAGGAGTATATTATACATTTACGTATATGCAGAAACACACACACACACATATATATACATATATGTATATAAACACACATATAGAAATATCTGCATCCTTATTCATATGTATATATTCAAAATTTATCCGTGTGTAATTGGATAGGAACTAAATCTATCATTTCCTCAGTATAGGAATGTCCCCATTGGGGAAACTTGTTCATCCATTGTAAGTCACTCCCTTTTCTACAACTTATAGTTTTAGAGAGTTGCCTAGAGCTTTGAGAGGTTACTTAACTTGCTCAGAGTCACAGGCAGTATGTGTCATAGTTTGGAAGAAAAGCAGGAAATGTGCTTTAATTAAATTTCTACTTTTCCTATTCCTACTCCTTTGTGCCAAGCACTATGCTAAGCACTTTACAAATGTCATATTTAATCCTCACAACAAGCCTGGGAGATTTGATTGTATCTATTTTATAAATAAGAAAATGAAAGCAGACATAGGTTAAGTGACTTGCTTAGGGCGCACAGTCAATAATATTTCAGGTTGGATTCAAGTTCAGATTTTCCTCACTCTAGTCTATTCACTGGGACGGGGAATTTAAATCTATTATTTGATCTATGATTATATCATTATGGAAGTATGCTAATAAGGATCTTCTCTCCCAATGCAAATTGACACCTTTTTCTGTAACTTATGGTGTTAAGAAAATTACCTGGGAGTCATTGGCCCAAAGTCATAGAGTTGGGAGGTATCAGAGGCAGAACATGAACATTTAGGTTCCAAGCCTGACTCTCTAACCACTGAACCAAGCTGCTTCCCATATGCCTTGGGAAGCAGAATCAGCTCTTATTTTCTCCTGTGGGAGACAAGACTTGAGCTGAACTTTAAAAGAAACTAAGGCTTCTAAGAGGCTGAAGTGACAAGAATGCTTCCCAGCATGGGGATGGGGACAGCATAGAGATGAGACATGGATGGTCATCTACAAAGAGAAACAAGTAGGCTGGTTTGCTGGACTGAGAGGGCATGAGGAAGGGCAGTACACAATAAGACTGAAAAAACAGTCCAGACACAGGGATTTAATTGACAAGGAAAAGTTTGTATTTTATCTTCAAGGTATTGGGGACCCATAGGAGTTTTTGAACAGAAGATTGATATGTTCAGACTTTTGCTTTAGGATCATACATTTTGAAGCTGTGTAGAGGGTGGATTAAGGAGGGAGAGACACTGGGAGAAACAAGCCAAATTAAAAGACTGAGTAGTTGAGGCGAGATGTGATTCAGGCCTGAACAATGGTGTTGGCCATGTGAGGAGAAAGAAGGTGACACATTTAAGGAATATGGGTGTAAATCTTTACCTCCATTTCATTTGGGCACTGATATTCTTCTGAAAGACAGATCCTTGTTTTTTTCTTCTTTATTATTATAAAAATCATAATTATAATTACCATCACTTTTCTTGACCTCTCTGCAGTCTTTTAACACTTTTGGTCACCACTTGCTCCATAATATTCTTTTGTCACTAGGTTTTCATGACAGTGATCTCTTCTGAATCTCCTCGTGCTGCTCAATGTGACTCTGTCCTGGGCCCTCTTCCACTCAACCTCTAAACTAATTCACTTGGGGATTTCATTCAGCTGCCATGGATGGCTTCAATGATCAGCTTTAGGCAGATCAATCTCTGACCTACTGATCTAACCATAACCTCTCAGCCTGACTGACAGCTTGAGCTGGGTGTCCTCTACACATTTTCAATACACATCCAAAATTTAATTTATTATCTTTCCCTCAAAGTTATTCCCCCCTAACACTGTCTGGAGCCCATCATCCTTCTAGTCCCCCTTACCCAGAGTTATTCTCAGCCCACCCAGTCTGTTGTGGAAGCCTGATGATTTTGCTGCCGTAGCATCTCTTCCACATGGCCCCTTCTCTGCTCTGACACGGCCCCTTCTTACCTGCAGTCCTCACTACTGTAATAGCCTGCTGGCTGACCTCCCTGCCACAAATTTCTCCACACATTCTGCCCTTTATTCAGCTTCCAAGGTGATCTTCCTAGAGCCCAGGTCTGACCATGCTACCTACCCCCAACCCATAAATGGCTCCTTATCACCTCCAGGATCAAATATAAAGCCATCTGTTTGGCATTCAGAGCCATTTACGCCTTGTTTCTCCAACTTTTCAGGCTTCTTACACCTCATCACACTCACACATTCACACACACACACTCACACACACACACACACACACACACACACACACACACACCTCCCTTTACTCTGATCTAGTTACACGGGCTACCTTTCTCTCTCAGATCAAGCACTCCACCTCCAGATCCAGGGCATTTTGTACCAACCGTCCCTGTGCCCAGAAACTTCTTCCTCATATTCACCTCCTGGCTGTTCTGACTTCTTCAAGTCCCAGCTAAAATCTCCCTGCATTCCCCATTCCCCCTTTAATACAACTGCCTTCCTTCTGGTGACTAATTCTGTCCAATTATAGCTCATTCATAGATACATATTGTTTGTACATAGTTTTTGCATGCTGTCCTTTCTTTAGACTATGAGCTCTTTGAGAGTAGGGACTGACTTTTAACTTTCTTTGTATTCCAGTCCTGAGCACAGTGCCTGGCATATAGTGCTTAATAAAAACTTATTGACTAAACAATAGGTAACATTTAAATGCACTGTAAGATTTGTAATCACTTTATATATATTATTTTACTTGATGTAGCAATACTTTCATGGAAATTCCATGAAGGAGACTCATTGGTTAATTTTTTCTCTTAACTATTGAATCAGGAATACTCTTCTTTCCTTTTATAAGCTGTTATCCTCCAAATATTTCATTATTTGTTTTTTTTTTGTTTTTCCTGTTTCTCTGATCTATCCATTTCATTTAAAAATTAACTTTTTTTTTTGAAAAAATCCTTTAGAAGAAATGGCACAAATCAAAAATTGCAAATAACAGGGGTTACTTTCTTTGTGTCTTTAGATGAGAGATAATGAGATCTAGTTTTGACATTGCAATAGAATGTAGTAATTATTCCTCTCTACTGAACAACTATCAGGCTAGGGCTACAATTCTATAAACTCTTGGTATTGCAGAAAGGAAAAAAAAATCTTGCTTGACCTCTAATAGCTATTTTGTGTTTTGTTTTATTTTGGTTTTTGACAAGTCCTCAGAAACACTCCCTAAGTGGACTCTGGGTCTAGATAGCAGCCCTTCAGAGGACATTGGAGAAAAGCCCCTAGAAGTTATCATGAATGATGTCAAGCAGATCACAACTTTCTCAAGGGGATGAGGATATAGTTCTCTGGCAGTGAATGCTGTCCAGACAACAGTGGTCATGGCACTGGATTTCCATGATTTGTTTTCATGCCCCTTAGTATGTTTGTGAAGGACATTGAATATAATAGGAAAACTAAGAAAAACCTGTCACATCAAAATTCAATTCTTTCTAAACTCAGGTAACAAGTTGTAACTTGTACTAGCTTTCACTATGAATTTAGTCAGGGAAACAATGAACATGCTTGTCACATTTTCCTCTTCAAGTTTTCACTCCTATTTGTGTTTTCAGTTCAACAGAAGCACAGCTGTTCAAGCAACAACTATTATTTGGTAGTTTTTAATGTGGGACTACTGTTTTCTGAGTTTGAGATTACATTTTCTTATTCTTTCCTTAACAGCAAAGATTTGGAAAAACAATGTTCTTCTAACAAAAAAAAAAACCTAGAGTGTAATAAATTAAAAACAAAATTAAACCTGCCACCTGTTTATATTCCTGGGGCATTTAATAAGATACAATTTCTTGAAAATTTAAATTAAAATTTTCTTTTTCCATTAATCATGAAGGAATCCATAATTTTCTCATCCTCTCTAAGTTAAAAGGGTCAGCCTATTTCCAGAAATACAATATTATAAAAAATGAGACTATATTATCAAGACTGATGTTAGGCTAACTTTATATAATGCACAGGACAAGATTCCCTCATGTAAATATTTCAAATGAACATTTTGTTTTATAATGTATTAATGCTTATCGTTTCATCAGTATTAATTGTGTTAATAGTAATGATACCACTATTAATAATAGCAACTTATATTTATATATTACTTTCCTTTTACAAAGCTCTTTTCTAACAATAACCCTACAAGTTAGTAGTATATTATTTATCCCAATTTTACAGATAACAAACCTGTGGCACAAAGCCATTAAATTACTTTACTAGGACTATACTTCTAATCAGTAGAAGAGCTGAACCTTGAATGCATGTCTTCTGACTTAAGTTTAACGCTTATCCCCAGGATATCAGGAAAGATCACATAGTTAACATACTTTGATATTTCCAAGGCAAGTTCCCTCCATTTTTTCCAATCAACTAATACTATTTTTTATTGTGTGCAGAGAAATTCAGAAAGTACAGGTGCCAGCTTATTTAGATAATAAGTAAACAAAATACTGACATTCACGTGTGCTCTCTTAGGAATAGAAAGTGTATGAAATTATTATTATAAAAGTACTGTTCTGTCAAAAATATTCTTCATATATATTAGAATCAAATTGTTTGAGTGGTTTCCCTTCGTGTTCTTTTTAAGCTAATAATTATTCAATCACTTTTAGAACCAAATCTTCATAAAGTTTTTCAATAGTGACTTTTGCTCCTACACTAGAGTATATAAATAGGAGAGGGCCATAACTGAAATCATCAGTTGCTTTCTACCTTTCTGTCCAAACAGCAGAAGTCCAAGTTACTGTATTGCCTACTTAATCATGTGAAACCTTTGTTTATCTCTGGAGTATTGTTTTTCATATCAACATGAAACAGAGAGTGGCTTTAGGTTTCAGATAAATTCAGTTCAGTAAATTTTTATCAGATATGTGACACAAGGGAGACACTGTGACTGTTCTGAAAAATCTGTCTATCAAAAAATTGGTGATATACTGTATCAGCAATTTTTGATAGCCAGATTTTCAGAAAGTATAACATGCTTTTTTTTTCTCAAAAAAAAATTTCCTAATTGACCAAACCAACAGTAAGTGTTTGGACTTTGTCAAACTGAAATCACACTAATAGACCTCAGAACTTTGTCAGGAAAGAGTTAGAAGAGGAATCTGGAGAACTTAATTACTTTGTGACCTTGAATAGGTTGCTTAATTTTTCTGCAACCCAAGTTCTGCACCTGTGAAAGAGAACTATAACAGCTGCCTGAGAAGATTATTATAAGCACAGAGGAAGGTAATGGATGGAAAGATACTTTGAAAACAGAAGCACAATAAAATATAAATATTGAAAGAATAATAGTCATCATAATATAATAAATAAGTATAATAGTTGCATTATACTTAAATATTTTAAAGAATTTCATTGATGTAAGTATTCCATCAGGGCATCTTATTATCCATCCATGTCTTTTCATTGTGGTATTCATGTTCATATACTTTCCTATGTCTTCATAGAATTAATGAATAAATAATGAACGTATATTTAAATAAATGTGTCAGGGAATCAATAAAAGGAAAATGCACTGTGCATAGTGAAGGCTTTCTTCTTGTCTTTTGACTTTTGGCATACGATTGTATCTGTTATCTTTCACTGATACTATATGATGGGACCGGTTCCTTTTCCATTCACATATTTCTACATTATATATATATATATATTTAATATATTCAAAAACCATATGATTTCATCATTGTGAAGACTTTCCAATTTTGGAAAACCCTCCACCAGTTGGAGAATTTTCCCATGAAATAATAACTAAGTCCCAGAAAATTCCTTAAGGCACAGAGGGGTTGCTATTTGCCCAAGGTTTCATCAGCAATAAGTGTTATATTTGGGAAATGAGTCTGGATTTTCTGGCTGAGTCCTAACTATTGTCCACTGCATTTTTACTTGCTTCTATGAAGGAGAAAGACTAAAAGATTTCCTTCTCCCTCCTGCCTAACATCCGTATTTTTGTATTGTTGTTCTTATCGCAAAGCAAAAACAAAAACAAAAACTCAATTCCCTCAATAGAACAAAAAATAGCTTTGGTTCTTTTCTAGAAATGTGTTTTTCATGCTTATTAAGATCATAAAAGAGTCTTTGATAAATTCAACCACAAAGATAACTTTGTTCAATGATTATTTGATAAGCAGCATCAAGAAGATATAAAACAGGTAGACATATGCTAATCAAAGCTGTCTGCTGCTATAATGGAAGATTTCCAATACAGTGTTTAAATAGATTTGAATTTATTTGTCTGTTCATTTAACAAGTATTTATTAAGTGCCAGCTATGTAACAGGTATTGGGACAGGTGCTGGTGATTCAAAGGCAAAAATGAAATCATTCCAGTCCTCAAGAAAATTAAATTTGTTTTTTTAATTACTAATGCATATGTGGAGAGGTGTATTGGGGCCAGGATCTACTGTGCTAGAGCTGATTGTTAAAATTTTCAGAATGAGCTTTTGCAATTCAGAAATCATCAAATACTACATACTATGACTTAATTATTGTTTTCTTGATTGTCTAGATGAAAAAGTAGTTGAGAAAAAGTTAATAATGCAGATTAAACGTACATATATGCTTCTGGAGAACCATTTGTTAAACATTTACCAGTGTCCCCTTACATTTATGCATGAATGAAAGAATGAATAATATATACCACTAGGTATGAAACACTTTACTAAAAATTACATAGAGAAATATAAACATAGAGAAACATTTTCTGCCCAGGAGTGTGGTAGGCAGGGACTAGTTGAAAGTTTTCCTTCTTTTACTCACCAACTATGATAGGTTTGTCCTAAGGTAAGAGTTTCAAAGCTGAGCTAATAAACTCCTAGGAGCATTCTTCTGTAAGGCTAGTTCAGAGATCCTGTGCTAAAACAGGACAAGCAAACCAGAGGTAAAGCAGATGGCAAGATTGCCAGAGAAAGCTTGAAAAACAGAAAAAAAAATACAAAGTTATATAAAGGGCCCCGAACACTGGAAAACATCAAGATAAGATTTGTGTAAAAAAGACACTTAGGATAAACTTTAAAAGAAGCTGGGGATGCTGAGAGGTGAAGGTGAAGAAGTCAAACACTCCAGCCACGTAGAAGAGCTTGAGTTCTAGGTATAGAGTTGGAAATTGGAGTATCAAATACAAGGAAATGAGAGTGGTCCACTTTAGTTGGAATACAAAGTTAATGCAGAAAAGTGATGTTTAATAGGTCTGGAATGACAGGTTGAAAGCAAACTATAAAAAAGTTTTAAATGCCAAACAAAGAATCTGGCATTTTATCCTAAAAGCAACAGGAAGTCCCTGGAATTTTTTGAGCAAGGAAGTGACATGGTCAGAACTCAGTCGATATCCAAATCCAGGCATCTTTGACTTTATTCCTGATAGTTCCACCATACTTCCTTCCCCTGCCTCCCTGCCATCCTCACAGTGCTTCCAGTACAGTAAAGGAGACAAGTCACGTTCGTAAATAACTAGAAAACCAAATACAATAGAATAAATGAGTGCTAGTACTGTAAGGCATCTGGGGTGTCAAAGAAGGTTTGATGGAATAAGCAGTATGTTAGGCCGGTGTTACAAGATAACTGGGGTGAGGTACTCTGGGTATGGGGAGCCATTAGAAAACATCTTCCAAGTCTTCACGGAAGCCTACTCCCCTGAGTTTGTGCAAGATTTATTTTACTGCTTGGAGAAGAATACCAATGGGCAAAGCTAAGATGAATTTTTCATTGATTTGGTTACTTGCTCAACTGTCTCCTGAAATCATGGCCTACGCATATTAGCAGGACAGTGTGACCTGCAAGTGAACCTATAAACTGTATCTACCATAGACTGCAGAACACTTGATTATAGTATTATGTTTTAAAAAGGAAAAATGACTTCCAATCCATTTTTGAGATATTGTTCTTTTTTATTTAAA
>JAJPUD010006855.1:97719-119976 GCA_023553655.1 Myrmecobius fasciatus | reverse complement strand
GGGGGGAGGGAGTGGGCCTTGGGGAGACCCCATCACGTGGACAGCACCCCACTCTTCTCCCCCTTGACCTTGAGGAACTCGGCCATGCTGGAAAAGTACTTCTGGTTGGCCTCAGCCACCTTCTTCTCGGCAGCCTGCGGGTTCACGATCTCCAGACCCTGGGGAGGGGGTGGGAGGGGCGCTGAAGGGGCTGGGGGGGGGGGGCCCCCCCCCCCCGCCGTTCTCGGGCCATCTCTAGGCTAACCCCCCCCAACACATGCATGAGTGCGCACACACAGGCGAGCCCCTCCTCCAGGCGTCCATTCCCCTGCTGACCCCCCCAGCCTGGTCACCCCAAGGGCCTGAGGCAGTACCTGCAAGGGCGTGAAGGCCACGCTGGACGCCGTCCCCGAGGACCGGTCTCGAATGGTGGACTTGCCCCCGTAGACCACGCTCTGCTTCTGCAGGGTCCGCTGCAGGGTGCAAGAGAATAAGATGGACCCTGGCTCCCCCTGGGCAGGGCATCTGTTCGGGGGCCACAGCCACGGTCCCTGCCCCCGCCTGTCCCTTCCCTCCCAGCACCTGGAGGGTCTTGGAGATCCGGGCCTTGGTGGCTTCATTGACTTGGGTCTGACGCACGCGCCCGCTGCCCGACTTGCCCAAGTGGCCCAGGCTGAAGCCCAAGTCCTCCTGGTAAGCGTCCTCCTCAATCTAAGGGGACAGAAAGGCACTATGAAAGTCCAGTTGTCACAGGAGGGCAGAAGGCAGGGGGCCTGGGGGCCCCAGAAGGCCTCACCTCCCCAAAGCTCATGCGGTTGGCCTGCTTGCGGATCTCCGTGAGCCCCAGACGCTCCTTCATCTTCCGGTACCTGGGAAGGGGCAGAGAGGGGCAGGATGAAGACGGGGAGCCCCAGAGGCAGGGCCCTCACAGGGCCGTGCCCGGGGTCCTCACCTGCGGCCGCCACGCTTCTTCCTCTGCCCGTCTAGTGGAGCGGGCAGCGGCTTCACCTGCTTCACGGGGGGCGGCTCCTGCCACTTGTCGAATTTCCGCTCAATCTCATCCTTGAGGTCGTAGCCCACCTGGGAGGAGGAGCATGTGAAGGAGGCGCCACAGGACCAGGGAGGGCAAAGGGTGCTCCCAGAGGGGGCACCCATGGGCACACTCGCCAGTCTGGGCCTCCGTTTCCCAAGGTGTAAAATGTCATCAGTGAACCCCAACCCTCCAGGAACTCCCAGTAGTACAAGGCCTGCCTTAGGTGGTCCCCCGGATCCCCGGGCAAAGGAAGAGCGGCAGCAGCTGCTCCATGGCCCTCCTACCTTCCCCTCGGGGCTCTCGTGGAAACTGTCCACTCGCGCAGCCAGAGTGCACTTGGCGGCCACCAAGCGCGCCGCCTTCCGCCGTAGGTCCTGCGGGGGCGGAGCACGTGGTCAGGGGGGCAGTGACCTCGCCCCACCCCCGCCGGCTCGTCCTCCACCCAGGACAGGGCACAGGCGGGCGAGCCCCAGCCCCAGGAGTGACGCCGGACCTCAGACTCGGTACCCATGTCTCCCACAGGTGGGTCCCTTTGGATCTCGGAAGGTGAGGTTGGGTACCTTGCAAAAGCTCCTTCTGACTGGGGGCTGGACCCGGGCTTAGGCAGGCCGAGCATCCAGGGCCCGGGACCCAGAGGGGTCGAGAGCCTGGCACCGGTGCCCGGGGATGGATGATGAATGAGACTGGGGATCCAAGAGAAGGGCCCACTTTGGGATGCCTCGGCCTGCCTGGGCATGGGCATTGGGATGTGCGGGGGGTGGCGCGAGGGCAAAGGGCACAAGGCCAGCGGCCCTCATCTCCCTGGGAGATATGGGGACGGCCTCACAGGCCAGAGGCGCGCACACACGTGCAGACACAGGGCAGGGGCTCTCACCGGGGGCAGCGACTGCACGATGTCGCTGTGGTAGATGTAGCCCGTGTGCGGGAGCACCGAGGTGGACGAGAAGCCCGAGAGGGTCTTGCGCTGGGCCCCCAGCAGCATGATGTTGCAGGCCGGCATCTTGGAGAGGTTGGTCAGGCCGCCAGCCACACCTGGACGGGCCAGGAAGGCCGTCAGAGGCAGCCCCTGCCCCCAGCACCCCCTTCTCCCCTCCCTCCCCGGGGGGCCCCAGGCCTCACCCATGATCTTGGCGGCGGCCGAGGCCCCGATAATGAGGGAGAGGTTGGGCGCGATGAAGGACATCCGCGACTCCACGTACTCGTAGATGCGGTGCTTGGAGGCGTTCAGCTCCAGGGCCATGTCACAGGCCTCCTCCAGGCGCTCCAGCTCCTCCTCTGACAGCTGCTGCCTGCGGGGCCGGGGCGTCAGGTGCGGGCCCTCCCAGCTCCGGCCGGACCAGATGACCGACAGGCCTCTTACCCGGCCGGGGCCCAGAGGCCGGAGGCCGCCCCTAAGCTGTCTCTGGAACGTGGGCATCCACCATTCTCCTTACCTCCCAGGCTCTCCGGAAGGCAAGCAAGCAGTGGAACAATCACCCCCCCCACACTTATGTTTAGAGAAACTGAGGCAGAGAGTGGGAGATGGCTTGATACGCCCCTCCCCCCCCCACGTACCCCTGCGTAGTCGAGGCTGTCACACTGACCACCATGATGGTGGCGTTGGTCAGGATCTGCTGCAAGGTCTCATTGTTCTTACACTTGTCCAGGCTGTTTCCAAGTTCCTGCGAGGCAAAGGGGGGACTCTGAGGGTCAGGGGACGGGTCAGTCTGTCTGAGCCAGCCCACAGGGTCCAAGCCCTGGACCTTGGGGTCTCTCGGACAAAGGGCTTGGAAACAGTGATTCCGGCCTCGGCACCTGCCTTCCTCAGCCTGAGTCTCCCCACTTCCGCCTCCCTCAACGGGCCCATTCCCACCTCCGTCCTGCCCTCCCGCATACACACACGCCCGCCCTCCTTCCCTGGCCTGCTCACCTTGACCGTCCGGATGTAATCCAGGGCATTTGGAACAAGAGACTCAAGTTCTGGGAAGCGCTTTGAGTATTTGTCCCGGATGAACTTGTGAATGATATCTTCAAAGAGGGAAGGTGGCCATCAGTGGCCCCCCCTCCTCCAGTTGCCCCCTTCCCCCTCCCCTTCCAGCTGCTCCTCCCCTCCCTCCTTCCCTCACTCACTCACTCAGCTCATTCTCAATCTCCACAGTCAGGTTGTTAGCATCCACGATGACCCGGTACTCGGGGGCGGCCTCCACCGGCCCTATCACTGTCCAGAAAACCCAAGTCAGCCGGCACCCCGCTGCCAGGCCCCCCCAGGGCAGAGGAAAATCCTCAGGAAACAAAAGGGGCAGCCCGTAGAACTGATGAAGAGTGGAGGGGGACCAGAAGGGAAAGGGCCCCAGCCACCCCCACAAAAAGCCTGGAGGCTCTGTGCCAGCGGACGAGCAGGCTGGGAGGTGCCCCCATTTTCAGGACACGGTCAGCGCAGGACCAGCCTCAACCTACAAGCTGTCCCTAGGGCTTCCTCTGTGGGTCTGTGGGTTCTGGCCCTCCCACCCGGGGCCCCGCTACCTTCAGAAGCCTTGGCCTGCTTGCTGACGTACTCCTCGATCTTCACCATGATCTCGGCAAACTGAGGAGGAGAAGGTGCGGGTCAGAGCCGCGGCTCCGGCCCCTCCCCAGGCCCCCAACTCCCTGCTCACCATCTTGCTGTCCCACAGCTTGGCGATGCTCTTCACCGAGTCCCCCGACAGGTCCAGCTGCATCTCCTCCTGCACATCTTCAATGGGCGGCTCTTCCTCCTCCTCCCCAAAGCTCCCGCCCTCTTCCTCCTCGGCCGCCTCCTCCAGGTCAGCCAAGAGCTCGTCTGCCAGCGACATTCTGGGGCCTCGAACCAGAGAGGGAGCACCCTAAGAGCCCCCGTGGGCACTTCGAGCACCCCCGGCTTTGTAAGAGACTCCCCACGCAGCCGAGGTCAAAGCCTGTGCTTGTAGCCCAGGGCAGGCCGAGGGCAGGGGGGCGTGGGCACTGATGGGAGAGGGGGAAACGAGGTGGGCACCGATAGGGGCGGGGCTGGATGGAGAGACAAAGAGGGAGCAGACACCCAAGGAGGGGCTGCCCACTCCCACGTCACCATCGGAAGGACCAACCACTCAGAAGCCAGGTGCACCAAATTTTGGGCTGGGGTCAAGATGGGGCCCAAGATCTGGGTGCTCCTGAGCGGGCTGGGGTGGCCAGGCCTCCAGCCGGCCAACCAGAAACAGCCGATCTCCCACAGGGCCCCCTTGTTCCAATCTCTCCCCAGCAGCCCCCAGCTCAGCTCCCCTTTCTGAAGGCCTCCACTGCCCACACTCTCAATCTTCCCCTCAGGCCTGAGGGCAGCCAGGAGCCGAGTTTCAGGTCTCATCCCCTGGACGCACACCCCCCCCCCGGGCCTTGCCCCTCCTCTGTCACTCTCTGTCCTCCTTTCACACACACACCCCAGGACATCACCCCTGGCCCCCTCACAGCCAGGACCGACAACGGAGGGAGCTTCCCAGACATGCTCTGCCCACGGCTCTTGGGACCCTCTCTCTCCTCTCTACAGCAATCTCCTCGGCCCCCATCCCTGTGACCTGCCACCCAGGCTCTCTGATGAGATGTAACCCCAAACTACCATCTCGGGGCAGCTTCCCCGGGGTCTCAAGGACCTCCCACCGGTCACCATCGCCAGTGGGGCAGCTTCCCCGGGGGTCTCAACCTACCCCAAACAGAGGCATGACCTGGCCCGCCCTCCAGACCTCGAGGACCCCCCCCCTTTGCCACTGCTCCAGACTCACACCAAGCTCCGGGCCCGCGGCACAAGGCCGCTTCAGTCTCCTCGGCTGTCAGAAGAGGCCCCTTCCTCTAAACCGTGGGACCCTGCCAGCCCACTGCTCCTGCAAACTTCCTGCTCTGACCCCCTCCTCAGAACCAACCTCAGTTCCCCTCCTCGTCTTTCCCAGACCCCTCTGCCAGGACACTGAGAAGGCATTAGGGGGACAAAGGGGAGTCTTGTCTGCCTCGAAGCCCCCTTTCCCCCGCTGCCCGAGGCAAGTCGCCCTCTCCACCCCGCGACAAGGCTGCAGACCTGGAGCCCCCCGATCCTGGCCCCGAGGCCGTCCACAGGGGGGCTGCTGGCGCTCCGCACACCCTGGCCCTCCACCTCCCGCCTCCGCTCATTTGCCCAGGGCCCGGGGCCCCGTCCCACGCAAAACGGCTCGGATTTGCTCCCGCGCTAGGAGCGCCCTGCGAATCATCCCCGGTTTACTTAAATGTGAACACGTCGAGCCCCCCACGGAGTGTAACCTCCCGGGGGGAGGGGACCTAGGCCGCCCTCCGACCCCCAACTGCCGCTCACCTACTGCCTCCTCACCAGCCGGTGCGAGATCTCTGGAAAAAGCGTCGCGGAAGAGTGACGTTAGGGACACCCGGCTCCTCCTCGCGCATTCTCCAGGCCCTCAAGAGGGGAAGAAAAAGAGGAGGCGCATAGGTATGACGACAACAGCAAGCACTGATTGGTTCCCCGAAAGAACCAATAAAAATCGGCGGCAGCGCCGGCGGCTGCAACGAGACGTGGGGGTCGGAGTCTAGCCAAGGGACAGCTGCGGGGCGCTCCGCCCCTCTGCAGGCCGAGTAAGTTGGAAGTCCTGGATGTTGGAGTCTCCGAACCTCCGGGCCTCTGGCTAGTTGTTTCCCCGCAGGGAGCCGAGGGATTCAGAGCCTGGGACCTTGCGGCCAAGCAGGGCGGGGAAGAACTGCATCTCCCAGGAGAAGCCGGGGCACAGGCCTGGGCTATGCAAGGGCCGACTGCCCCAGAGCCTCCTGGGAGTTGTGGTCCCCACAGCCGCTCCAGCCAAGATTTGGGGCTGTAGGTGCCAGACTTGAGAAGGTTGTGCCGGGGTCCCCAGAGGAGCGGAAGGGAAAGCCCGGGGAGGGGGCGTTAGGGTCCGAAGAGGAAGGGAATGAAAGATCACGGAAGGGACGCCAGACCCGAGAGGAGAGTGCTGCGAGAGGAAGCACCGAGGCCCCCAGCGGAGGGGGACAGAAAAGGGTCCCGAGAGGAGAGGAAGGGGAGCCTGGGGAAGTGGGGGCGAGAGGCCAAGGGAAGGAGCTGCAGAGGTTCCGCGGGGAGAGAGCACCGAGGCCCCCCAGGAAAGGGAGAAAGGCACAGGGGTCCACAGAGAAAAAGGGGGGTTTGAGGGAAAGAAATCCCAGGAAGGGGTGACGGGGTCCCCCAAACCGCGGCCCTAACCCTTTGCTCCCCCGGCAGCGCCATGGCCGGCGTGGGCTTCGAGGAGTTCTCGGCGCCGCCGGGCTCAGAGCTGGCGCTGCCTCCTCTCTTCGGCGGCCACATCCTGGAGTCGGAGCTGGAGACCGAGGTGGAGTTTGTTGGGGGAGCCCTGGGGGGGCCGGGGCTCCGTGAGCGGGAAGAAGAGGAGGAGGCGGCCCGGGGCAGACGGCGCCGCCAGCGAGAGCTGAGCCGCCGCAAGTACCAGGCACTGGGTCGGCGCTGCCGGGAGATCGAGCAGGTCAGACGGACCCCTGGTCACTCCCCTAGTGTTTCCCTTTGTCAAAGGTCACTGGATCAAGGGACCGTGAAACCCCTCCCGGGACTGAAATGTTATTACATGGTGTAATGGGTGACCAAGGAGGGGGCAGGGAGCCCTGCCTCTGACCCTTTCTGTCCCCTCAGGTAAATGAGCGGGTCTTGAACAGGCTTCACCAGGTGCAGAGAATCACAAGGAGGCTCAGACAGGAGCGAAGGTAAGGGGGGGGCAGGACTTTGGGGTACAGGTAGAGTAAAGCCTCTGCTTCTGGAACCATAGGCTCTCTGCCAGGAGGCTGGCATGTAGAGCGGTATTCCTCAAGCAGTTCTGCCATGCAGATCCCCGCTGGGAAACCTTAAGTGGCTTCCTGTGGCCATCCACACCCAGATGAGGGTCCCCACCTGCTTCTCCAGACAGTTGCTGTCACGGCCTGGAGACCGTCGACTCCCTTGGGACTCTCACCCTTTTCCTGCCACCTCAGCCCCTTCTCCCTCTAACAATCTTTACCTTCCTTCCAGATAAAACTCAGGTGCCACTTGCTAACTTCCCACTGCCCTGCAGTTTCGGCGTTCCCTTCCAGTGGCCTTGCACATGCATTAAGCACCGCCTCTGTGCTGGTCAGTGGGCTGAGCACTGGGGACGTTACCCTCGAGAGGACACGCTCTAACAGTAGACTCTAATGAGTACATGGAGCTTCTTCCGGGGGGACTAGATACACCATGTCTGGTATCCTAGGACCCAGTGGGAGATGGGGCTGAAGGCTGGACCAGGGGATGATGGTAGGGGATTCAGGGAGGACTCTAAGGTTTTCGTCTTCAAAGAATGGGTCCATCGACAGCCGGAGCAAGACTGTTGTAGAAGGTTGTAGAAGGAACTTGGGGAGTGAAAAGGGCAGAACTGCAAGTCCCACCTACACAGCCCAGGGGTGAAGTGACACAAGTGACAGGAGCTGGTTTTGAGACCCCTGAAAAAGCAGAGGGAGAACCAGGACTAGAATCCTGCATGTGTCAGCTTCTCCTGTCCCGATCTCAGGTTTCTGATGCGAGTCCTGGATTCCTATGGAGATGACTACCGGAAGAGCCAGTTCACTATTGTCCTGGAGGTGAGGTCTTAGGCCCCAGGGGGTAGGGGGGCTCTGGTCCTAGAAGGAGTTAACATTGGCTTCTTGCCTTGATCCCACTGTAGGATGAGGGCAGCCAAGGCCCTGATGCCCCCACCCCAGGAAATGCAGAGAACGAGCCACCAGAAAAGGAAAGCCTGTCCCCTCCCCCTCGGCGACCCCCCGAGCCTGGCAGTCCCCCACCTGGAGAAGGCCCCAGTGGAAGGAAAAGGCGGAGGGCACCCCGGGATGGACGCCGAGGTGGGGCACTGCTAACCCCAGAGTTAGACCCAGGCCAGGTAAGCGCCTCCGGACACGGGATGGGGAGGAGGGCGGCCACAGGACTCCGGCCTCACCTTGTTTCTCATCCCTCAGATCAAAGTGGAGGATGACTTTGGCTTCGAGCCAGAGGAGGCGCTCACCCCAGGATGGGTATCCCGAGGCCCGGACAAGCTGCTGTCCTACCCCAGTTTGGCCAGCCCTCCCTTTGACATCACCCCCCAATAAAGCTTTGCCTCCCTTCCACTGCCGCACACAGCCCGACTGAGACTTGAAGATAAGAATATTTATTGGGGGGTGGGGGGGCAGACGGAGGCTTCACAGGTTCTTGAGCCACTGGAGTGAAGGACCCTGGGGGTCCTGAGGATGCCTGGGGATGTCCGGCATGTTGCCATCATCTCGAACAGGAACTAGGAGTGGGAAAGAAGTAAGAAGGCTCACTGGCCTGGTCCTTCTTTCTGTGCCCCCCACCCCCACCCCATGCCAGGGTCCATTTTCTGGGCCAGACTCACCAGGGTAGTTGTAAGGGGTCGCCTGGTTGACCATGCCTGCGTACTTGGTATAGGGACTTATAACAGGTAAGATCAGAGCTGTGAGGGAGAGGGGCAGAATTAGGGTCTGGGGGCCTCCCGGGAACTGCAAAGCAAACGCCCCTGCCCCCACCTCCAAGAGCTTCCCTTCTAGCTGGGGGGAGGGGAGGCAGGGGTGCATCCCAACCTCCAGTGTGCAGGGAGGGGCTGGATGAGGGGCTGAGGTAATACCCCTTCTCTTCTACCAGAGAGAGGAAGTGGGCAGGAGTGTATCCCGACCTCCAGGTGGACAGGGGGAGGCTAGAAGGGGAGCTGAGGTAACATCCCCCTACCCTTCTAGCTGGAGGGGAGGCTGAGGTCAGGAACACCTCTTCTAACAGAGGGAGGAGGGCACCAGGGCCCATCCAGACTTCGGGGTATACAGGGAGGCTCTAGAAGGGGAGCTGTTAGTGATACACACCACCCCCGTGCTGCGACCTTGACCCCGGCCCTCCCCGGGGTGCAGGGCTCACCCATAGTGCCGATGGCGAAGGACGCAACCAGCACCGGCTCCTTTGCCCAGACATCCTTCAGGAACTGTCCCAGTCCTAGCAGGGTAAAGAAAGACAACGCCACGCTGACCTTTAAGCTTCGACCCGGCCAGACGTCACGCCCCCGACCCCGCCATTCGTGATCTTGACCCGAACCACTTTACGGGGGTAGCCACAAACCCCTCTTCCCACGCGCGACTTAAGTCTCCTGCCCAGCCCGGCGACCTCGGGCCCCATCTGCTCCGCCCGCGGACCCACCCCCCCACCCCGAACTCCTCCCGGCAGCTGACGCCCGCACTCACTGCCCGCCATGTTAGCCGTTTTCCCCCCCGCACCACAGAGGCAGCTGGGATTTGTGGCAGTGGGAGCCGAAGCGCATGCGCGCCTGTCCCGTCGGCTCCCTTCTGCAGTGCGCATGTGCGCATCAGATGATGCCTTTAGTTGGGCCAAAAGGTACCTGCGTTCTGCCAATGGAGTGAGCGGTAGGGAAGCTCCGCCCACTTCCAGCGCAGGTCCAAAAAGGGCATGCACACCTGGAGCCCGCAGTCCTAGATCGCACAGACTAGCCTAGGAGGTCCGTGCGCGCTTTCGCTCGAAGCTCTCTGGCGCTCGGTCCCTCTTCTGCTGCAGTTCCCTTCCATTTGACGCCGGCCGGACCTCTCCTCTGCTGCTGAGCAGCTCAGAGTGAGGGCAGAGAGCCCCAAGGAGCCGCTCCGAAGCTGGGAAATGGGGGCGGGGAGGTCTCGGAGGCGTGACAGCCCGCCCCTTCCCACATTTCTCCAGACCTTAAAGTTGGAAAAGTGGCTCGTGTTGTTATTCCCATTTTACTGAGTCAGAAACTGAGGCTCGGTTTCTTTGCAGCGTCCTCAAGGTCGCACGCCTAAGTGCCGAAGCCGCGGTGGAGCCCCGCTCATGGGACTTAAATGTCCGAGGCGGAAGGAATAAAAGCAGCCCTCTGCCCATTTTGTGAGTGAGGGAAGCCAGGCGAAACGAGCCGGAGGGGCGCCTCTGCGGCTGCGTGCCCCGGCCCTGGGCAGGTGGAAGAGACAGCGGGACGGTGGGCACAAAAGGCGTGCGGGAGAGGCCAGCGGCCAACTGGATCCGGCCCCTGAGGGCTGCCCCCTAGCGACCCCTATGGGGGAAACCTAGCGTAGAGAAAGGCGGGGCAGAGCTGGCCCGGGCTCCAGGAACCATAGGAGGGAGCAGAGCTCCTTGGAGGGGAGAGCTGGCGAGGCTCTGCCCAGGGGGCTGTCTGAGCAGCTTTGCCCCCGAAAACCGAGACGGCCTCTGCCTTTCTGTGTCTCTCCCCTGCACAGAGCCCAGAACGTAGAGTAGGTGCTTATCACGGGAGACCGGAACACGTTCCTTCTCAAGGGCAATCGTCACTGCTTCATCGTCTGGAGAACCAGAGAGAAATGGGCACGTCCAGCCGCAGGACGGGGAGAGTGGGCCCAGAAGACGGGCTTCTCGGTTCTGAAGGAACCAAGTGGACCGCATTGCCCAAGCACGTGGGGAGCTTCCCAAGGGGGCCTCTCTGGCCTCTGGGGGCGTGCCCACTCGTGCCCACTGTCCCTCATAGACACTGGCAGAAGAACCCGAAGGACTGGGATGTGTGGGTCATTCCCGAATTTGCCTCTTACTGAGTAACGAGGATTGTGGTTATCATCCCGCGCTCTAGTCGCTAGTCGCTAGTTTATGCCCAACAGTTAATGGCGCTGGGCATGGCGGCACACGTCTGTGATCCCCTGCAGTTGGGGAGACAGAGGTGGATGCCCGCTCCAGATGAATGGCGCTCTCAGAGTTCCAAGCCTGAGCCACAGCCAGTTAACTAACTGGGAGGAGAGGGCTAGCAAGCTGAGGAAGGAGGGCAAACTGGCCTCGGTCAGAGAGGGCAGGCAGGGTCAGCACTTGGAGCCTGGAGATTAGGAGGCCCAGTTTCAAAAAAAGAGAGTTGTTCATGGGAAGAACAGCAGTGGGGGCTCAGGACTTAAAATGACCAGGGGTGGGAGTATACAACACACCCTGGGAGCCCCGCAGGTCGGGGCCAGCCAGGCAGAGGGTGAGAATGGGGGCTGTGCAGTCATCTTGGCAGGGTTCCATTTTCTCAGAGAAAGGTTTCTGGATGTGGGCTTAGGAGCCAGTACTCTGCCCTTGACCAGCTGAAACCAAGTGAACTGGCTTCCCCATCTTTAATTGTTTTTCAATTGACTGCTAGACCTTGCTAGGTGGCACAGCAGACAAAGCACCAAATCTGGAGTCAGGAAGACCTCAGGTCAAATCCAGCCTTAGTAGCTATGTGACCCTAGGGAAGTCCCCTAACCCTGTGTGCCTCAGTTTCCTCTTCTGTAAAATGATCTAGGAAATGAAATGGCAAAACCATTCCAGGATCTTTGCCAAAAAAACAACAACAACTCCAAACAACACTTTTTGGTTGTGGTTTTTAATTCCATGGTTTTTTAAGAATAAATTTTACTCCTAGGAAATGTGCAGCTCTTAAAGAGTATACATCAGTGATGGTTAGAAGTAGTGCAAATGGCTGTTGGTGTGGAAAAGTCAAGCATTTCAAAGACTACTCAAACAGTATCAATTGTCCTAAAACATAAATGAAGAGTAGCTGATTTTTAAAAATTATTTTTACAAGAACTGACTGATTAATTTGCTGTAAAATAGCTTAATTAATGCTCAGGAAACAAAAGGGACCTGCTGGCGAGGATCTTATAGGTCCATCCACAGAGCAGGGCAAGCTTCCAGAAGTCAGAAGAACAATACAAAGATGAGGGAGAAGGGGACAACTGCTAGTCACTGCTGTGAAGAAATTACATTTGTGGGCAAGATGATACCAGAATTCATAAAAGATCATCTCGATTGATGAAAGTTTCTTTTTTTATCCAAAACTATTGTCAGAAATCCAGGAAAACCTAGAAGATCCCAATATCAACAGGCAGTGAAATATTCATACTCACCACACCACCCCAAAAAAATGTGAGTTAGGGTTTGGGGGTTTGGTTTGGTTTGGTTTTTACTTGGAGTAGGCCTGGAAGCCTTGTCCCCACTGAGGGAATAAATTCAGAAAGATAGATATATTAAAAAACAAAGTTGTCCCAGGATAACAGAAATTGCCCAATGTAGATACCTCAACACAGCCTTGCACTATGGCACAAGAAATGTACCCCAAAATATATGAATGTCATGGAATATTATTGTTCTTTAAGAAACAATCAGCAGGATGATTTCAGAAAGGCCCGGAGAGACTTGCATGAACTGATGCTGGTAAAAGAACATTGAACAAAGCAGCAACAAGATTATGTGATGATCAACTGTGATGGTCCTGGCTCTTTTCAACAGTGAGAGGATTCGGGCCAATTCCAATAGACTTGTGATGGAGAGGGCCATCTGCATCCAGAGACAGGACCATGGGGATCACATGTGGATCACAGCAGCATTTTCACTTTTTTTGTTGTCGTTTGCTTGCTTTTTTCCCTCATTTCCCCCCCTTTTTTATCTGATTTTTCTTGCACAAGATAAATGTGGAAATACATTTAGAAGAATTATACATTCTTATTGGAATTATTGGATTATACATATCTATATTGGAATACTTTCCATCTAGGGGAGGAAAGGGAAGGAGAAAAATGTGGAACACAGGGGTTTTGCAAGGGTGAATGTTGAAAACTATCTTTGCATGTATTTTGAAAATAAAAAAGCTATTATTAAAGATTTTTAAAGCTGTATCCAAGAAATGAGGGTAAGCATGTTTCCATGGCCTGGAAACTCATTTGATTCAGATCCATTGTTTTCCAGTGTTGTCATTCCAACTGTGTTCTCTTCTTGATCCCATTTGGGGTTTTCTTGGCAAAGATACTGGAGTTTTCTTCTCCAACTCATTTTACAGATGAGGAAACTGAGCCAAACAGAACTTTGTGCTTTGCCTAGGATCACACCACTAGTGTCTGAGATCAAATCTGAATTCACCTAGCTTCTCAAATCCCATTTTGCTTTGGCCAAAAATGTTTCCTTCCACACTACGAGTCCATGCCCTCTCACACCGGTGGGCATCTTTGGCCATTGTTCAGTAAAACAAATAAGGATTTATTAGACTCTTACTATGTTCCAGGCATTATGCTAAGTGCCGGGGAGCCAAAAAGAAGCAAAAGGCAGTCCCTGCTCTTGTGACTCAGAATTCCTAGATTTTTCAAAGCTGCTCACGTTTACCCTATTGCTATCATTGTATAAATGCTTTCCTGATTCTGTTCTGGATGAGTCTGCCCACGTCTCTCAAACCTACCCCTTTGCCATTTCTTCAGCTGCATGAACACAGCATCAGTTTATTGGGACTTTCTTCAGGCATCCATCCCACCCACCCATGACCTTCCTTGTCTTCCTTCAAGTCCCAGCTAAATTCCCACCTTCCACAACAACCCTGTTAAATCTTTCTGGTTTATCCTACTGACACAAAGTTGTTTGCATGTTGTCTCCATCACTAAAGAGGGACAGTCTTTAACCTTTAACCTTTCATTGTATCCCCAGTGCATTGGCACATAGTAGGGGCTCAATAAGTGCTTATGAGCTGACTGGCACGCACACACATTGTCCAGTTTCCAGTTCCTTACCACTACACAATCAGAAACTACAGATATTTTTGTACATCTACTGTGGAGAGTGCAGCTCTGTTGGGCCGGCCATTGTTTGAATGCCAAATATACACTTTTATGGAGAATTTGCACAAGAAAAAGCAATCCAAGGACACTCTCAAGGTCTCTTTTGGAACTTTAGAATTGATTATATGACATGGCACAGGAGACACTGGCACAGGACCACCTGGCATGGCGTGACCTCATCAAAGAAGGTGCTGTGCAATATGAGCAAAGCAGAATTAATTGTAGCTCAGGAGAAATGCAAGATGCAAATGTTCATGTGGACTTTGGGTATCTGACCTGTGGCAGAGAGCCCCGAGCTCGTGATCAGCCACAGTCGGACACCCTCAAACTCAATTCTAACACAGTGATGTCATTTTGGTTCCCTTCCAGTATGAAGGACAACAACCAAAACTTTTATCCACTATCTTCCCCTATTAGAAGCTAAGTTCTTGAAGGCAAGGTCTTTCTCGGCTGCTTCAACTTTATCTGTAGAATGAGCTCTTGGAGCTCCCTGGGAGTCCTTAAGACCCTTTCAGAAGGTCAGGACTATTTTTCTAATAATACTAAGACATCATTTACCTACTAAAATACTCTTCCCTTTTCCAACTACACATCTGCGTGAGACTGGATTTTCTTTATGTGACAGGTACCAGAACACAAGCAGAAGGAGGTAGGAAAATCCGACTGCCCTTTTTGAAGCCAGACATTAAAGAGATTTATACATATAACCCAATGTCATTCTTCCCCCTGGATTTTTTTTTTAATTTAGAAATTATAGTGGTTTTTTTAAATTAACATGTAATGGACTTATTATTTTATGTGAATAAATATAAATGATTAAACCCATTGTATATGTTATGTTTAATATGTCAAATGTTAATTATTAACAATATATGTTTCTATTTCTCATATGGTAAGAGAGAAAATTCCCGTTAGCCAAAAACTCTTATGTTCACAGTAATTTTTCTGAGAGTGCAAAGGGGTCCTGAGATGGAAAAGTCTGAGAACTTCCGGCCCAGAGCCTAGCATGGTGTTCCAAGGTAGTGAGCATTTAGGGTATTCTCTCCCATTCATTCATTTAGGACGGGAAGTGGAGCCTTGCCCAGGGGCACGAAGGGAGTGTTTGAGGTGAGTCTGAAGGTAACTCTTGTAGACCCCGGAGCAGCCTTCTGGGCACTGGGCCACCTGCTGCCTGGGGAGGAGGGAGGGACAAGAGGATTCTGGGATGGACAGAGAATATGAAGGGTAGCCGAGGATGCAGAGAGAAGACATGTGGAGACAGACAGAGCCCAGGATGTGGCCTGTGGGTCTTGGGGACCCTTCTCCCCCTGCCCCCTCCACCCTGCCCCACCACAAACACAGCCCACTCCAGCCAGGCTTGACCTTTTATTCCACAATCCAGTAGCAGGGCCGGGCCACCCTGGGGCTCACACTGGGGCCTCCCCAGGCCCAGGCTGCTTCCTCCTGCTCCACCACCTGACCAGGGTCTTGGTCCCCAGCCTTCCAAAGAACAGCAGACTCAGCCCCCCCAGGCTCAGCTGGGCTAGGTTGAAGAAGATGGCGGGAGAGACGGCGGCCTCTGTGGGAACACCAGGCGTGGCTCTCACCTCAGAGTGGGGGGACAAAGGATTCTGAGCTGGGAGTTCAACCCCCCAACCCCCAGAAGTGAAGCCCTGAGGGGCTCAACCGTCTCTGTGGCCGGGACAGGAAAGGCCGGCCAGGGTCAGCCGCTGCTAAGTGGTGGACCCAACGTCTGGGGGCCCTTGGGAGCTCGGAAGCCAGGGCCCCCACTCTGCCCCTCCCTGGGTGCAGGACTCCTGGCGGGGAAGGGGCTCTCACCTGTCATCTCCAGCATCAGCGCCTTGCTGGGGTGAGACCAGAGGTACGGGGAGAGGGGGGAGTACCCGTAGCAACAGTAAGTACCCACGGAGTCCTTGGTCATCGACTGGATCCTGAAGCTGATCAGGGAACGACTACTGTTCATCCGACGGAAGGCCCTGGGCTCCCTGGCCACCGCAAAGTGGGGGAGACCCAGAGGGGACTGACAGAGCAAATCCACGCTCTTCCCTTGGGCGACCACCTGGCCCGGCTCGGCCCAGAAGGCAGGGCGGGGGTACAGTCCTGCGGAGAGACAAAGCCGCCTGAGCTGGGGGGGCGCGGCGACCCCTCCCGAGAGGACCCCCCCCCCGTTGCTCTCAGGCAGGGCTCGGAGAAGGGGCTCTGGGGAGCCGGCCTGGGGAGGGGCTCGGGGCTCACCCGTCACCACCAGCTCCACCGGCAGACTGGGCCGGGACCAGGCGGCCTTGTACAGGTAGCGGCAGGTGTAGAGGCCCGCCGAGGCCTCCGAGATGTAGCTGATGAAAAAGGAGGCCTGGTTCCAGAAGAAGAAGCTGTTGGGCGCCTTCTCGTCCAGACTGGGAAGGACGCCTTCCTTGTGCAGCCGGTACCGGCGCGCCTGGACCGGGGCCGAGCACTGCAGGGACGCGTAGGAGCCCCTCCGGACTAGCGGGGAGGGCTCCACGCAGAGGACCGGCCTGTTGGAGCCTGGATGGAAGGGAGTCAGAGCTGGGGGCTCCAGGTGCACCCCGGATCCCACCCCCCTGCATCCCCAGGGAGGAGGAATCAGGGCAGGGGGCTCCAGGAGCACCCCGCCCCCACCCCCCAGCGAGGGCGGAAGGAGGAGCGTGCTGCCGAGGACTCACCCTCCAGGGACCTCCGATTCTGGCCCAGACACAGCCCTGCAGGAGAGGCCCCCAAGCGTCAGCCAGTCCCCTCCATGCCCTCGCCCACGCACCCCGTGCCGTGCCCCGCTCCCCTCCCAGGGGCCCGGGCCCAGATTGCAGAAAGGGGGCGTGGCCACCTGGCCCAGGGGCCCAGGACTCACCAAGGCAGAGCAGGAGGCCGAGGCTGAACCCCATGCTTTCAGCCAAGCTGAAGCTCCGGGGGGAGGGGGAGCACACGGGCCACGCAAAATGGGAGGGGGCACGAGGGGCCCTGCCATTGGCCTTGACTTCCCCCACATGACCGGCCCAGCGCTACCATAATCAGCCACCAGGGCGGCGCTGTGGTGCAAAGTCCTGCCAATGCGCTACTGGTGGAGTTAGGGGCCGAGCCATGGGGAGCTCTGCGCAAGCGCGGAGTGTGCGCCCTAACAGAACCCCGCTGCCAGATCTGCGCCCCAAAGAGACCCGAGGATACCGGGGAGCGACCGCTTGTATGGAGGCGGTGACAAAGGCCGGTGAGGGGGGGGAGGGGAGGAAGGGGAGGGCCTAGAGACAACACCCCCCCACACCGTGGCGCCTTCCGGAGGCCGGATCTTTGAGAAAGACAAAGGCTCTCCTCCCCAGGGGGTCTTCAGAGCCATTCCCCCACCCCTGCCCCCCCTCCTCCCTCACACACACCTCCACCCCCTGCCCCTGGCCTCCTGCCCCACCCTTCTCCCACACACCCCCCCACCTTCTGCCCCTCCCTTGTCACACCTTCTCCGCCAGGGCTGGCAGGCTGGCTTCTTGAAAGGGCCATGCTGGATCATGGGCACCCTCCCAGTCCTGCCAGAAAGCCGTCTCAGGTTTCCCAGTGGGCAAGAAGGTACAGACCCATGGTGCTGAGGTGAGCCCCTGGACACCTGCTGCCTCTGCTCCACTCCCCTTCCTCTTCCTGCCCCCTCCCCCACATCCAGTCTGCCGCTCCCAGCACCCCTCAAATACGCCCCCTTCTTTCTTCTGGCCTTGGAGGCTGGTCTCCTCACCTGCATTATCTCATGGCCTGCTGGGGGACCCGCCTCAAGTCCCCGCCACCCTGGCCATCCTCTACGCTCAGATGTCCAAGCGACCTTCCCAGAGCCCACCCTGACCTCCAGGGACCCCACCACCTCCAGGGCCCCCCCCACCTCCTCTGCTTCACATTTGGAGTGATCTGCACAGGACAGTCCCTATCCTGCCCCCAGACCCACCACCCCCAGTGAGGCTGGCCTCCCCAGAGAAAAGCCTCCAGACTTCAGACCCGGTCTGAGACGGAGCTGCATGGGGGAACCTGGTACACCTCCCTCTCCTGGTCTCTCAGGCTTCCTCCCAGATCCAGCTAAACCCCGCCATCCACAGGAAGCCTTCTCTGGCCCTTCCTGCTGGTCCCTTCCCAAGCTGCGTCATCTTCTCCACTATCCTGAACATGTTCCTTTTTGATAACCCCCAATAAACCCGGGCTCCATGTTATAACCCCCAATAGACCGGGGCTCCATGTTGTAAGCCCCAACAGGCTGGGAGCTGCTTTTTTAAAATTAATTAATTAATTATTTTAACTAAAGCTTTTCATTTGCAAAACATACGTATGGGTAATTCCTAAGCATGAACCCTTACAACGCTTTCTGTTACAAATTTTCCCACCAGTCCCTTCCCCTCCCCTAGATGGCAGGATATCCGCTACATGTTAATTATGCTAAAATACTTGACAAATCGAATATATGTATACATATTTCCACACTTATCATTGTTGTGCAAGAAAAATCTTATCTACAAGAAAGAAAAACCAGAGAAAGGAAACACAATGCAAGCAAACATCAATAGAGAGCATGAAAATGTTATATTGTGGTCCATATCTCATAACCCTCTCTCTGGGTGTATGTGGCTCTCTTCACTGAACAATTGGAACTGGTTTGAGACATCTCATTGTTGAAGAGAGCCATGTCCGTCAGAAATAATCATCATATAGCATTGTTGTTGTCGTGTATAATGATCTCCTGGCTCTGCTCGCTTCACTGAGCATCAGTTCATGCAAGTCTCTCCAGGCCTCTCTGAAATCATCCTGCTGGTTATTTCTCACAGAACAATAATATTCCATGACATTCATATACCATAATTTATTCAGCCACTCTCCAATTGATGGGCATCCATTCAGTTTCCAGTTTCTAGCCACTACAAAAAGGGCTGCCACAAACATTCTTGCACATGTGGGGCCCTTTCCTTCCTTTAAGATCTCTTTGAGATATAAGCCCAATAGAAACACTGCTGGGTCAAAGGGTATGCATAGTTTGATAACTTTTTGAGCATAGCTCCAAATTGCCCTCCAGAATGGTTGAATCCGTTCACAGTTCCACCAACAATGTATCAGAGTCCCAGTTTTCCCACATCCCCTCCAACATTCATCGTTATCTTTTCCTGTCATTTTAGCCAATCTGACAGGTGTGTAGTGGTACCTCAGAGTTGTCTTAATTTGCATTTCTCTGACCAATAGTGATTTGGAGCAACTTTTCATATGACTAGAGATGATTTTAATTTCATCCTCTGAAAATTGTCTGTTCATATCCCTTGACCACTTATCTATTGAAGAGTGGCTTGAATTCTTGTATATATGAGACAATTCTCTATATATTTTAGAAATGAGGCCTTTATCAGAACCATTAAATGTAAAGATGATTTCCCAATTTGATGATTCCCTCCTAATCTTGTCTGCATTAGTTTTGTTTGTTCAGAAACTTTTTAACTTAATATAATCAAAATTTTCTATCTGGTGTTCAATTAAGAGTTCCAGATCTTCTTTGGACATAAATTTATTCCATCTCCACAGGTCTGAGAGGTAAACTATATTACGTGCCTCTAATATACTTATAATATCACTCTTTATATCTAGATCATGAACCCATTTAGATCTTATCTTGGTATGTGGTGTTAGGTGTGGGTCCAGCCTTAATTTCTTCCACACTAGTTTCCAATTTTCCCAGCAGTTTTTGCTGAATAGTGAGTACTTATCCCAAAAGCTGGGTTCTTTGGGTTTATCAAACACTAAATTGCTAAAGTTATTGCCTAGATTGTCCTGATATCCTATCCTATGCCACTGATCAATTGCTCTATTTCTCAGCCAGTACCAAATGGTTTTGATGACTGCTGCTTTATAATATAGTTTTAGATCTGGTACAGCAAGGCCACTTTTATCTGCCTTTTTTTTCATTAATTCCCTTGAAATTCTTGATCTTTTGTTCTTCCAAATGAACTTTGCTACTATTTTTTTTTAAATCTGCAAAATAATTTCTTGGGAGTTTGATTGGTATGGCATTAAATAAGTAAATTAGTTTGGGTAGTATTGTCATTTTTATTATATTCGCTCTGCCTACCCATGAGCACTTAATGTTTTTCCAATTGACTAGGTCTGACTTTATTTGTAGTTTAGTTGTATAGTTCCTGACTTTTCCTTGGCAGATAGATTCCCAAATATTTTATACTATCATCCGTTATTTGGAATGGAATTTCTTTTTGTATCTCTTGCTGCTGAACTTTGTTGGTAATATATAAAAATGCTGCTGATTTATGTCATTTATTTTGTGTCCTGCAACTTTGCTAAAGTTGTGAATTGTTTCTAGGAGTTTTTTAGTTGAGTCTCTAGGGTTCTCTAAGTATACCATCATGTCATCTGCAAAGAATGATAATTTGGTTTCCTCATTACCTACTCTAATTCCTTTGATCTTTTTTTCTTCTCTTATTGCCAAAGCTAACATTTCTAATACAACATTAAATAGTAATGGTGACAGTGGGCAGTCTTGTTTCACTCCTGATCTTATTGGGAGTGATTCTAGTTTCTCTCCCTTACATACAATGCTTGCTGATAGCTTTAAGTAGATACTACTAATCATTTTAAGGAAAAGCCCATTTATTCCTATACTCTCTAGTGTTTTTAATAGGAATGGGTGTTAGATTTTATCAAATGCTTTTTCTGCCTCTACTGAGATAATCATATGGTTTTTGCCAATTTGGCTATTAATATAATTGATTTTGCTGAGAGTTTTCCTAATATTGAACCAGCCCTGCATTCCTGGTATAAATCCTACTTGGTCATAGTATACTATCCTGGGGATGATTTTCTGTAATCTCATTGCTAATATCTTATTTAAAATTTTTGCATCAATATTCATTAGGAAAATTGGTCTATAGTTTTCTTTCTCTGTTTTCACCCTACCTGGTTTAGCTATCAGCACCATATTGGTATCATAGAAGGAATTTGGTAATATACCTTCTGTGGCTATTTTTTCAAATAGTTTGTATAGTATTGGAATTAATTGTTCTTTGAATGTTTGGTAGAATTCACATGTAAATCAATCTGGGCCTGGAGATTTTTTCTGAGGGAGTTGGTTAATAGCTTGTTCTATTTCTTTTTCTAATATGGGGTTATTTAATTTATTTCCTCTTCTGTTAACCTGGGCAATCTATATTTTTGTAGATATTCCTCAATTTCATTTAGATTATCAAATTTACTGGCATTAAGTTGGGCAAAGTAACTCCTAATTATTACTCTAATTTCCTCTTCATTGAAGGAAAGTTCTCCCTTATCATTCTTGAGACTAACAATTTGATTTTCCTCTTTCCTTTTTCTTATCAAATTAACTAAAGGCTTATCTATTTTGTTGGTTTTTTCATAAAACCAACTCTTAGTTTTATTTATTAATTCAATAGTTTTCTTATTTTCAATTTTATTAATTTCCCCTTTCATTTTTAGAATTTCCAATTTGGTATTTAATTGAGGGTTTTTAATTTGTTCTTTTTCTAGTTTTGTTAATAAGGCCAATTTGTTGATCTTTTCTTTCTCTATTTTATGCAAGTAAGCATCTAGAGATATAAAATTGCCCCTTATAACCTCTTTGGCCGTATCCCACAAATTTTGGTATGTTGTCTCCTTATTGTCATTCTCCTGGATGAAATTTTTGATTGTGTCTATGATTTGTTCTTTCACCCATTCATTCTTCAGGATTAGATTATTAATTTCCAATTAACTTTTGGTCTGTTTTCTCCTGGCCTTATATTGTATGTGATTTTTATTGCATCATGATCTGAAAAAGATGCATTTACTATTTCTGCCTTTCTGCATTTGATTTTGAGGTTTTTATGCCCTAACACATGGTCAATTTTTGTATAAGTTCCATGGACTGCTGAGAAAAAAGTAAACTCCCTACTGTCTCCATTCGATTTTTTCCAAAGATCTATCATACCTAACTTTTCTAACAATTGGTTTATCTCCCTAGTTTCTTTCTTATTTATTTTGTGGTTTGGTTTATCTAAGTTGAGATCCCCCACTAGTATAGTTTGGCTGTCTATTTCTTCTTGCATTTCTCTTAATTTCTCCCTTAGGAATTTGGATGCCATGCCACTTGGTGCATATATATTTAGTATTGATATTGCTACATTATCTATAGTAACCTTTAGTAAAATATCGTTTCCTTCCTTATCTCTTTTGATTAGATCTATCTTGGCTTGTACTTGATCTGATATCAGGATTGCTACCCTGGCCTTTTTTTTTGTTCACCTGAAGCATAATAGGTTCTGCTCAGGCTGGGAGCTCCTTGAAGGCAGGGAGGGTCTGGTCA
Organism: Myrmecobius fasciatus; assembly: GCA_023553655.1. NCBI lineage: Eukaryota > Metazoa > Chordata > Mammalia > Dasyuromorphia > Myrmecobiidae > Myrmecobius > Myrmecobius fasciatus. The sequence continues at coordinate 98,044 of JAJPUD010006855.1, read as the reverse complement.
AAGGAGCTGCCCTTTTTTTCTTTTTCCACATATCACCAGTGCTTGGGGCAGTATTTGTCTGGGCATGGTGACAGAGGCCACCACTGGGCAGGGAAGTTTGTGGAATGGGAGCATCAGGAAGCATCCTGCCCGGTTCCTACACACACCTCACCCTCCCCCCATATATTTACATCCCTTTTATTTCCATAGAGAGCCCTCACTTCCCCTCCTCAGAGAACCATCCCAGTAACGAACAAAAAAGAGCTGGGGGAGAAATAGAAGAAGAAAGGAAGAGGGGAAGGAAGGAGGGAGAGAAAAAGGAAAAGGGGAGGAAGGGGAAGGAGAG
>JAJPUD010006855.1:71615-90040 GCA_023553655.1 Myrmecobius fasciatus | reverse complement strand
CAATAGCTTCCTAAAGTCTAGGGGAAGAAATCTATAACTATATTATTATATTTCTAAGGCCAGAAAACTTTAGATCATTGACAGACAGATTATTAGAACAATAATCCTCCTAAAGTCTAGGAGAAGAGATATATAATTATATGGTTATATTTCTAAGACCAGAAGACTTTAGGATCATTCACAAACAGATTATTAGAACCATAGCCCTCCAAGGTCAGAGGACCTCAGGATCACTGCTATATTTCCCCTAGAAGCTGTATCCTATCAATTTCCTAGAATATCTAGTTTGAAATTCTGAGGACAAAAATTCAAAGCTAAAATGCTTGAGGCCGCTCCTCATTTTATAAGTCTCAGATACTTAAATGAGGCCAGGGATTGAGAATTAGTCAAGTTCTTTAAAAAATCAAGGGAAAAGGTTATGTGGAGATGGGGGGGGGGGAAGAAATATACAAATTGGGGAAGCTAGGTGGCCCAGCAAATAGAACACCAGCCCTGAAGTCAGGAAGACCTGAGTTCAAATCTGGTCTCAGACACTTAGCACTTCCTAGCTGTGTGACCCAGGGCAAGTCACCTAACCCCAATTGCCTCAGCAAAAAGAAAAAGAAAAGAAAGAAATATATGAATTTATGGATAATAATCTTTTTTTTTCTTTTGATGGACCTTTGAAATTAAAAGGTTACCATTAGCGATTATAAATCTGGATTTGATTTAAGCCAACATCTGTCCTGAAGGAAATAATAAAAACAGGATCTGAATGTGCTCTTCTGTCAGGATAATTATAGTAAATTAGAACCTAACACAAAAGACATTTCTTATTTGGCATTAAGAAATTTGTTAGCTGTATGGCCCCACAAAAGTTACCTTATATCTGTTTACCTCCTTTTACTGTTCTGTAAAAGGAGAATAATAGCACCCAGTGTAGTTGTGAGGATCACATGATTATAAGGTGCTTAGCATAGAATTACATTAATGTTAACTGTTTTTAGTATCTCTTTCATTAGATGTAATTGCTTCAGATTTTTAATGTGATCAACATACATTGCCAATGGAGTACAAAGGGCTTTGTGAGAGTGGATTTTAGAAGGCCTGATGATTTTTTTTCTTAGTAAACAACTGTAATTAATGAGATTATTAGAGAAGGTTTTTTAGGACCTTGCATATTCTTCCTGAGTTTCATTCTTAGATCTGTTGTATCCTTGGACCAAGGGTACTTTAAGCCAAAAACGTAAGAGTCAGCAGCTCAGTGGAAGCTGTATCTAAGGTCTAAGGCTTGTGAAGGTCTGTCTCGGGGAATAAGGTAGGGAAGTTACCTTAGGAAGGCTAAGGCTGGATGTTTTTCAATTGATTTTCCCATATGAGAAATCTGTCTACCTGGTTCCACGTGCTAGGCTATTTATAGTGGCGTAGGCCTTGAGGACCGCTGTTGATGCTGTTCAAAGCATGTCTCTGCTTATAGCTCTTACAGCAGAATTTCTAATATCAGGGTGAGCCAACAGGAAAAGCTCATTTTTTGCAACACTGAGTCTATTCGCTAGACTAATCCTAAGGCATCTGTGTTACTGGAAGAAGCTGCAAGTGGGAAAGATCTTGATCTGAATTTGTGGTTCAGCAAGAGTTAAATTAATGCTTAGACTTGTATATGTAGGATATTCAATTCCTGAAGCATCTCATTCTTTCCAAATGATCTGGATATAATTAGTCAAAGGTAGAGAAGTTAGTGAAACAAAGATATAAATCTATTAATTTGTCAGGTTAAAGCCAGAAACCTATTTTTTGTTGTTGTTCTAAGGAATGGGATTTCAATAGTCAGTTATGTTAGTGAAGAATAATAATTTATAAATAATATAAAATTCATTAATACATTATTATACACAGTATTAATACAATTATGTATTATTATACAATTAATATTAATAAATAATATAAAACATAAATATATAAATAATTGTGTCACTTTAATGGGAAATCTGATTTTATTTATGTTTGTTATTCAATCTGGGCTTAGAAGTACATAGGCAGCTAGGTGGCGAAGTGGGTAGAGCACCAGCCCTGAAGTCAGGAGGACCTGACTTCAAATCTGGTCTCAGACACTTAACATTCCCTAGCTTTGTGACCCTGGGCAAGTCACTTAATCCCAATTGCCTCATCAAGGAAAAAAAAAAAAAAGTGCATGGCAACTTCTAAAGAGTCACCTGAAAGATATTCCCATTGTTTAAACGAATTCTGACAGCACAATCTATGTTTATGTCCATCTGGACTTCGTTAATAACAATTTTTTTTTTTACTATAGACAGCTTTCCCTATAATCGGTTCTTTATATACAATTTAGGATTATTATATTTACACATGTCATCCCAATTTTTTTTCTTTTCTTTTCTTTTCTTTCTTTCTTTTTTGCTTTTTGCTGAGGCAATTGGGGTTAAGTGACTTGCCCAGGGTCACACAGCTAGGAAGTGTTAAGTGTCTGAGACCAGATCTGAACTCAGGTCCTCCTGGCTTCAGGGCTGGGGCTCTATCCACTGCACCACCTAGCTGCCCCTGTTATTAAACTTCTTAAAGCAAAATCATTTGTGAAATACTGATTATAGGAAAGGAAAAGCATCTATTTAGCATGTTTTTTCACTAGTTAATCAAGATGAGTTGTGATTTTCTGTGATGAATCTCTTACTATTACCAATGTGATTTTATAGTCATTATTTTTTATTGAGTGAGAGCTGAGTTACCTGGAGCTCCCATTATTGGAGCTTCCTGTTTAAGACCTCTTGGGGCTCTAGTCTCTTGGGGTTCTCAGTCTGACTACAGATACGATCCAAGGAATTGCTGTCAGGCTCAGGATTCAAGATGCCAGTAACCCTATCAGGCTGACCTGAAGGAAGGGCAGGTGAAGTTCTCAGGAAAATGACTCCTGGTATAGCCTGGCATAGGATTATCCTGACTCAGTTTCTTGAATATGACTTTTCCTCTTTTTTTTTTTTTTTTTTTTTTTGCTTTTTGCTAAGGCAATTGGGGTTAAGTGACTTGCCCAGGGTCACACAGCTAGGAAGTGTCTGAGACCAGATTTGAACTCAGGTCCTCCTGACTTCAGGGCTGGTGCTCTAACCACTGCGCCACCTAGCTGCCCCGACTTTTCCTCTTGAATGAAAAATAACCCACCTGGCTGAGTTTAAGCCTGACTCCATCCACTTGAGCAAATATAACTTTTGCCTGGAATTGATACAAAATTAGGAAAAGCATTATTCTGTATCCCTGATTCTTCTTTTATGGAAAATGTCTATAATCGTATTAGATGCTTAGGATAAATGCAGCTAAATAGATCTTTCACCTTAATGCTGAACTCCATCTGAGTTACTACAGTGAGATACAAGATTTGAGCTAGGGGCAGCTAGGTGGCGCTATAGTGGATAGAGCACCAGCCCTGAAGTCAAGAGGATCTGAGTTCAAATCTGATCTCAGACACTTAACACTGCCTAGCTGTGTGACCCTGGGCAAGTCACTTAACCTCAGATTGCCTCAGCCAAAAAAAAGGAAAAAAAGAAAAGAAAAGATTTGAGCTAGAATGTTATTCCTTTCTATATTCCAAACTATTAATTCCATATTTAGCCTTGACACTTGCTACTAGTTATATATTCCTGTGCAAATTAAGGTCCTTTAATTTCTCACAATGGTATAGGGATAATGAGGCAAATGAGGCAAAAACTTGTGAAACCAGAATAGGATTTTGTTATTTAGCGAGGTTAATATCCAAACTGTCTCAGCTAATGAAAGGGACATTCGCCCAATCATTACCTTGGAATAAGAACGGCTTATGGTCAATTTTGGAAATTAGAGACACCCGTTTTTGTTAGGAGATAGTCATTTGAACATGGCTAGAAGTTATAAATTGTTTTCAAATGAATTAGTCAGTGTATTTACATATCCTATCCCAGAGCCTTTTGCTGCAACAGAAGTGAATCTGGCAACTTCTAAATGAATTCATTTTTGGATTAAGAGTCCATCCTATGGGGGCAGCTGGGTGGTACAGTGGATAGAGCCCCAGCCCTGCAGTCAGGAGGACCTGAGTTCAAATCCTGCCTCAGATACTTAACACTTCCTGAATGTGTGACTCTGGGCAAGTCACTTAACCCCAATTGCCTCAGGGAAAAAAAAGAAAGCCCTTTCACTGGAGCCTCAGAAAAACCCTCCCAACGTTCTCATTCTGGAGCCTCCTCTCAGCTTTCTGATCTAAGGTGACCCTCCCTTCTGCTCAGGCCGGAGGGGGACTTCCTTCTCTACAGACAGCCTTCGCTAGGGTCCCTGAGGGATGTTCCCCGCCCCCACTGCAACCCCATTCTCTCACTGATTTTAAGCAGTGCCCCCCTTCCAGGCAGCAAAATAGCTGGGCACCCTGCCCCAGAGAGAGACGGCCATTCATCCATTCAGACCCTGACCTCACTCACGAGCTGGAGCACTGGCCATAAACGGAATCCCCGTCATCTCCCCAGGCCCAAGCCCAGGCCTGCTTTTCCCTCCCCTGCCAGAGAGCCCCTCGTCCCCGAAGTTAGGGTCCCTGGCTGTGAGGGGCGGGGGCCCCAAGTTGGAGGGGCTGCTCAAGCCTTCTGTCCCCTCCAGGACCTCACCCTGGCCAGCACCGCCCTAGGGATCCCGATGGGCCGGAGGGGGGCCCCCAAGTTGGAGGGGCTGGTCACTGTCCCTTCCAGGACCTCACTCTGGCCCACGCTACCCTAGGGATCCCGATGGGCCGGAGGGGGCCCCCGAGCCCCACATCCATTGCTTTCCACAGCCCCCAAAGTAGGGACATCCCTCACTAAGGGAGCTTGCTCTGGGGGGGAGGGGCCCTGCCTGGCTGAGGAAGGGGACCTAGAACATGGCCCAGAGGCAAGGTCAGCTCCCACTCTGCTGGAAGAGGGGCCTTAACGACCAGTGAGGGGGGCAGAGTGCAGCTGGGTCATGGAGAACAGGGGGATGGCTGGAAAGTGTTGGGGGCAGGGGGAAGAGAAGGGGGAGGGAAGGAGAGGAGAGAGAGTCCCTTGTCTGCCAATGTTGGCGTCTCCCCCCACAGACTCGAAGTGCAGGGACCCTCTCGTTGTACCCTCAGTGCCTGCACACAGTAGGCACTTAATAAATGTCTGTCACTTGACTGACTGACTGACCCTGGGCAAGTCGCCTAGCGTGGATCAGATGGGAACTGTCAAATGCCCAACAAGTGGCCCAAAGCACACACACACCCCTGGGCCTGGGGTCTGAGGGGAGAACAAGGTCCGGAGGGAGGCAAGTCCTGCAGGCCCAGGAGAACCAGCCACCAGATGGCACTCCTCGCCCTCACCAACACGGAGACAGCGCCCTTAAGCGAACTCCGGGGCCACCCAGGCCACTGAAGGGCATCCCCACAGCGGGCCGACCTCCAACCACATTCCCCTCGACCCTTCCCCAGTGTCAGGGACCCTGAGAGGCCCCCGGCAGACCCAGGTGCCCCTGCTGCGGTGGTAAAGGGAGCCAGATTTACTGGGGAGTCCGAAGCACCCAGGGAGGGGGCATCAGTAAGGGCCCGAGGGGTCGACCCCATCTGTGGGCCAGCTTCTCCCCCTGAGGCGTCCTCCGCACCCAGGACCCCAAAGGAGCCTCGGCGCTGACGTGGCCGAGTCCCTTCTCCCCTCCAGAAGCTGTGAGTCAGGCCCCCAGAAGAGGGAGAGCCTGGAGGAGGGAAAAGGGAGGGGAAGCAGAGCTGGGACAAGACAGAGCCGGACCCCGAGGCCTGCTCCTGCCTTGGAAAGTCTCCTGGGGACTACGAGGCCGGGGAGCCCCACATTGCCCATCCCATCCCCCCCAGAAGATGCAGGCGGATCCCGGAAAACCTGTCCCGGCAGCAAAGCCTTGACTTAAGTGTTGGGCACCCAAAGGCCCCACTTCTGGGATGAGAACTCACTGACAAAAATTGCCGGGAACACTGGGAAATGCACGGCAGAAACTCGGGACAGACCCACATCTCAGGCCCAGGACAAATAGGGCCCAAATGGACCCATAAGGGGACACTTTGAGTAAATTAGGAGACAGGCACAGACCCACATCTCAAGCCCAGGACAAATAGGGCCCGAATGGGCCCATAAGGGGACACTTTGAGTAAATTAAGAAAGCAAGAGATAGATCTTTGGATTTGTGACCAAACAGGAAATAGAGAACATTATAAAATACAAAATGAATAATTTCGATGACATCAGATTAAAAAGGTTTTGCCCAGACAAAACCAATGCAGCCAAGAGTAAAAGAGAAGCAGAAAGCTGGGAAACAATTTTTACAGCCAGTGTTACTGACAAAGGCCTCATTTCTAAAATATATAGAAAACTGAGTGAAATTTATAAGAATATAAGTCATTCCTCAAATGAGAAATGGTCAAAGGATATGAACAGGCAATTAAAGCCATCTATAGTCTCATGAAAAATTGCTCCAGATAACTATTGTTTAGAGAAATGCAAATTAAAACCACTCTGAGGTTCCACCTCACACCTCTCAAATTGGCTAAAATGACAAGAAAAGACAAGGATAAATGTTGGAGATGTGGGAAAACTGGGACATTATTGTATTGTTGGTGAAATTGCGAAATGATCCAACTATGCTCAAAGGGCCGTCAATCCAGCAGTACCAAAATCTGTATCCAAAAAAAATCATAAAAGAGAGAAAAGGACCCCCAGGTGCAGAAATGTAGCAGCTCTTTCTGTGTGGCAAAGAATTGTAAAATGAGTGCATGTTCATCAATTGGAGAATGGCTGAATAAATTATGGTGCACAAAAGTAATGGAATATTATTATTCTGTAAAAAAAAATGAAGAGAATGATTTTAGAAAAGCCTGGAAAGATTTACATGAACTGATGCTGAGTGAAGCAAGCAGAACCGGGAAAATATTATACCCAGCAACAAGATTATGTGATGATCAACTATGATAGACTTGGTTTTCCTCAGAAATTCAGTGATCCAAGGAAATCCCAATAAACTTTGGATGGAAAATGCTATTTGCATCCAGAGAGAGAACTATGGAGACTTAATGTGGATGAACACATACTAGTTTCACCCTTTTTTCCCCCCTGTGTTTTTTTCCTCATTTTTCCCTTTTATTCTGATTTTTCCCTCCTAATATGACTCACATGGAAGTATGTAAAAATGAACGTACATTTATAAACTTAAAAAATAAATAAATAAAACGAAAATTTAAAAACATAACATTTGCACTACCTGCCCATAGGATTGTTGTCAAGAAGGCTCTTTGTAAACACTATTGAAATTTGAAAAAGAAAAAGAGAGAGGGAGGGAGAGAGAGAGGAAGAAAAGAAGGAAGGAAGGAAGGAAGGAAGGAAGGAAGGAAGGAAGGAAGGAAGGAAGGAAGGAAGGAAGGAAGGAAGGAAGGAAGGAAGGAAGGAAGGAAGGAAGGAAGGAAGGAAGGGAAAAAGGAAGGAAGGAAGGAATAAAGGAACGGAGAGAGGGAGGGAGGGAGGAAGGAAGAAAGGAAGGAAGGAATGTGGGGTCCCTCCCACTTCTGGGGACACCCACCCCCTCCAGGACCATTCTACTTTCAGGAGCTCAGATTTTGGGGAAGTCTTCCTTCCAGACTGAATTGGTCCCTTTGTAACTCCCACCCTTTGCTCCTGTCTAGGAGAGTGTCATTATTATTAACTCTTCAGGGATTAGAACGGCTGTCATGGCAGAGTTCTGATCTGACAACAAGCAACCTTACCTAGGCTGTCTCCCCATGGAGGGCCAGGGCTGCAGAGGAAGGGGTTCCCCTTCGTGCAGAAGCCGGATGATCATTTGTCAGGATGAGAGGTCATTTGGGGTAAAGGTTGGACCGCCTTGCCTTTGGGGCCCCTTCTGAGAGTCTTTGATTTTCTGGGCCAGAACCAGAGTGAAGGAACTTTCCTCTCATTCTCTTCTCAACTCTGTGGTCTGGCTTCTGTCCCCATTATTCCCAAACTAATCTCCCAAAATTCACCGGTGACTTCTTAGTGGACAAATCCAACGACTTTTTCTCCATCCTCATTCTCTGTAGCCTTCAGCACTGTTAACCCTTTCTCCCCCCTGGATACAATCTTTTCTGTTTGAGTTGGCTTGGGGAGAATGACTTGTTTTGGACATGATAAATTGGAGATGTTGAGACTTCTCAACTGAAAATATCAAACAGGCAATCAGTGGTACAGGACTGGAGCTCGGGGGAGAGATTATTGCTTGATATATTGATCTTGGAATCATCTGTGTTTAACTATCAAATGATAATTGAACTCATAGGATCAACAAGAAAAAGATGGATAACCTAGAAGAGGAGAGTTGGGAAAATGTCCCTAACTTTCCTAGGCTTCAGTTTCCCCATCTGCGGACTTTATGATGTCCAAGGCCCCTACCTGCACTCGACTGGGTGACCCCAGATCCCTCTGGGAGTAAGCTCAGCATCCTTCCAGACATCTGTCTCTCACTGAGACGTGTAATAAAATTAGTCACACATTTTCAGTGAGGAACAGTTAACAAACAGAACACTTTTCTGAAAACAGCTCCACGATTATTTTTCACATTTTGCATTGTGTTCTAACATTCTGTCTCCCAAGCTCCCTCCCTCTGACACACAGGGGCGTCCATAATAGGATACCCTTCCCGTCTTCAGGCTCAGCCTTGGGCTTTCTCTCCTCCTCCCTCTCCATAGCTTCACTTAGGGATCTCATCAGCTCCCATAGACTGAACCCCCATCTTTCTATTGACTCTTCTCAGATCTACTTATCCTGCCCCAAGCTCTCTGCTTATCTCTTCACCCTCTATCCCAAACTGAGTGAGGGGATGCCTTAAGTTCAACAAGTCCAAAGCTAAATACAATCTCTTCTCCCCAAAATTCTCCTTTCTAACTTCCCTCTTACTGTCAACAATCTCACCATCCCAGCAGCCACCAGGCTCCCAATGTAGGCGGCAGCCTCAGTTTTGCACTCCCTCTCAATCTGTTGCCAAATCCTGTGGTTTCCACCTGCAGAGCATCTCGTTTATGCCCAGGTCTCTTCTCCCACCCCCCTGGCCCAAGCTCTAGTATTCCTGGACAATTGCAAGAGCCGCTTGGTCTCCCCACTCCAATCCAGCTGATCTTCCCAAAGCGTAGGGCTGACCATGTCACCATTGCCCCCATTCAATCAACCCCAAGGACTCCCTACTGCCTCCAGGGTCAGATATAAAATCCTCTGCCTTGAAAGCCCTCCATAATCTGACCCATTCCTCCCTTCCCTTTTGCCTCCCCCTGTTCTCTGAAATCCAGTGACACGGCTCTCCTTGCTGTTCATAGCACTAGACACTCCACGTTCCATCTCTGTACTCTGGACATTTTCACATGCTTCCCCCAAACATGGGATTCTGTCCCTGCTCATCTCTGCCCCCCAACTTCTCTGGCTTCTAGTCTCCACTGAAGCCCTACTTTCTACAAGAAGCCTTTCCCAATCCTTCTTGATTCTAGTGCCTTCCTTCTGATAATTATTTCCTATTTATCCTGTTGGGGTGTGTGGGGTGCTCAGGAGGGACCAGTACTTCTGGTGAGAGGGCTTGCCAAGCCCTTTTCAGGGCTGCTTCTCCACCTTTAGTGTTCACATTCCCCTCACCTGGGGCTCCAAGCTGGTGTAGCATGAGCAGTGACCACAACCCAGTAAACCATCTTGGAGGAGGAACTGAGTCAGGTGGAGGGTAGCCCTCACACCCATCCAGTGAGTTAGCAGTGTCTACCCTGGCAGAATGGGTGGGTGGGAACTGCCCATGAAGTTATCTGCGGCAGGTCAAACATTAAAGGTCATCCAGTGCTTCCTGTATCATCGAAAGTCATCTTGACCTTGGTCCTGCCATTGGGCTTCAATGATTCTGGAAGAGAGAATGAGGCTTATGACAAATTCAATTCATGCAGGGTCAAGACCACCCCATGATGTCATTCATCCTCTTAAGACTATGAAGGATGAACAACAATTTATCCTGTCTGTACCTGTTTGTACCTGTCTTCCTCATTAGACTACTTGAGTGCAGGGTCTTTTTCCTTTGTACCCCCAACACTTGACACAGTCCTGCCTAGCATACAATTGGCACTTAATAAATGCTTGTTGACTAATAGACTTCACTGATTGGAGTTCTTTACACCAAATAAATTTCAATTTTAGGAGGAAACTGAGACCCTAAAAGGAAAAGGACCTAATCCTTGCATAGCAAACTATTAAGAAAGCGCTGGACTTAGAACCTAACTGATTTCACACACAGTGGGATATCCTCCATGCCAGGTTGCCTTCACTGGACAAGATCAAAACCATGATAGATCACCAATAAGTTTATTTTTATTTATTTTTTATTTGTTTGAGAGTTAACCAAAATAGAAAGAGAAAGGGTAGTTGAGGAACATTAGTTATCAAGAGGAGACATACAGGTAGAAATTCATGAACTCGGGTTTCCCCCAGTCAAATGGCATAAAGATAGCCTCAATGATCTGTCCTAGGGTTCTTCCAGCTCCCAGTCCTAGAAAATCAGACCACTAAGTTCATGAAGGAATATATCCCCCATCAGCTACTCAATTCTGCCAAGAGATTCCATCCTCAGTGTGGTTTCTATTTGTCCCTTCTCCAGGTGCATGAGCTTTGTGGCAGCTGTTTCCTTGTCCTATAGAGGCTCTTTCCCACCTTGGGCCAAGGTTCTGAATCATTAAGATTCAGGTGGCTTATTATAGGAGGAAAGTTGGAATCAACTGATGCTGACACTGATTTGCTGTGTCTTTAAGCAGATCCCTTCCCCTCTCTTCCCCTTTCTATTAACACTTTGTATTTTGTGTAGCATTTTAATACTTGTAAAATGTTTTACAAATGGGACCTCATTTGATCCTCACTGCAGCCCGCAAAGTAGGTGACATTACTGTTCCCTTTAACAAATGATGAAGGATGATGAGTGAATGAATGATGAAGAAACTAATAGAAGTTAAGTGACTTAGCTAGAGTCAGGAAGCTAGGAAATTTCTGATAAGGCAGGACCTGAATTCAGATCTACTTGCCTCCATGCCTAGCACTATAACTACCACATCACCTAGCTGCCTTTTAGATAAATTAATTTTTTTTAATTAAAAAATTAAATGATCACAAGTTCACAGAATAAAAATCTCTACCAAAAATGCCCATCAAGGGATTGTCCAGACTCTGTTTAATGATCTCCAAGGAGAGATCACCCACTATTTCTCATATTCTGCTTTTGGACCCAGCAACTCCCCAATTGTTAGGAAGTTTTCCTTGTTATTTCACTTCAAAATGCCCTTTTCACAATTTCTCCTTGTGGCTCCAGGGTCTATTCTCAAGGCCAAATACAATCTAATTAAAAAAAACATTAAATCACATGGGTGCAAAATCTCTTCTCTGTGGCCCTCTAAATATTGAACATATCATGCTATGACCTGTCTTCTCTTCTCCAAACTAAACCCCCCCCAACACCTTTGAACAATCTTTGTTCCATTGTATATGAGGCCCTTCATCATCTGAAAAGCCCCTAGTTCACAGATGTTCTTTCTAAAATATGTAGCAGATGTTCAGTTTTTTCCTTCTTTCTCATTTTTTCCCTTTTTGATCTGACTTTTCTTGTGCAGCTTGATAAATGTGGAAATGTGTTTAGAAGAGTTGCACATGTTTAACCTATATTGGATAGCTTGCTGAATAGGGGATAGCAAAGGAGGGGAGGGAGATAGAAAAATTGGGAATACAAGGTTTTGCATTGTTGAAAACTATGTGTTTTGGGAAAAAAAGCTATTTATGTGTTTTGCATGTATTTTGAAAAATAAAAAAAAACTATTATTGAAAAAAATAAAAAATAGAGTGGAGCACTTGGTACATAACAAATGTTTGTTGGTTTGGCTTCCTAAAATGTGCATCTAGAAATTCCCATATTCCTGCAAACAGGTCTCACCAGGGCGAGGGCCTAAAGAGCTGCCCACTTAGGATGGAGATGATAACTGAGCTTCCCTCACAGACTCATTGTGAAAATCAAATAAGATACCTGGAAAGTTCTTAGCACAGTTCTAGCATGGTGATGATGATGATGGCAAACTGGACCTCTCTTCATGAAGTCCAATGTAGCCTCAGCTTTAAGGCTATCCTGTCACATTATCCACTCATCTTGCTATTAGGGTCCGCTAAAAATTTTTTCTTTAAAAAAACAAATTTTAGACAAATCGCTGTGTAACCCTAATTCTTCCCTATCTTATAATTAATAACGTTGAATTCTGAAACCCAAATGTGAGACTTTCCATCCATGTCTACTCAATTTCATCAGATTAGATTTAGTCCAATGCTCTCACCTGTGTCTTTAAGCTATTTTTTCCACAGGTGTGTTTGCCATTTCACCCAACTACAATTTTAAGAGCATGCTCTCTCTACCTTTGTCCAAGTAACTGATTAAAAATGTTAATCTGACCAGGACCAAATCATATCCCTGGGCCACACCACAGGAGACCTCCTTCCAAGTCCATAAAAACCTAGTAGTGGCTATACATCTCTGTCCACTCCACCAGTGCTGAATTCACCCATTGTAGTCTTTCCTGGTCTCCATATCTAAATCTAGAATTGCATGAATACTTTGATACATAGTTGACTAAAATCTAGCTAATCTAGCTTCTCCTAATTTACAGGTTTAGTAATCTGTCATTCTGGAATAAGCCATTCTTCAGGAAGCCAAGTTCACTCTTTATAATCATTTCCTTTTTCTAGAGGTTTACTAACTATCTCTTTAATGATCTGGGGAACATTTCCAGGAATACTTTTCAGAATCTATTCTCATCTCTTTAGCTATATTGGGTATTTCCTGCCTCAGCCCCTTTTGTTCTATCTCTTTCAACACCAAGGTCATTCTCCTAGACAGTGAAAGCAAAGGCAAAACAAGTATGGACCATGTGGGCCTTTTCTCTGGTGTCAGTTGCCCCCATCCCAAGCTTTGGAAGAGAAGGTCCTGGGCTTTCTCTGGGTCTGCCCTTTCCCCAATGGAGCAAGCTAAGAAACAAAACCTTAACCCTTTTAGATGCTCTTCCTTTTGGCGCTTCACAAATCGTAGCCCTCCCAGTGCAGCTTTCTAGGACTCCAGCATGCTCTTATACTCAAGCTCTGCACCTGCCATTGCTTCCATTGTACAGACATTTCTTTTGAAATTTTAAGTTTGTCACAAGTTTCTAGCACATCTACATCATTTCCTTGGGATGACATCATCAGAATTGTTTCTCTGTGGATCCTCAGAATTTCATTGTTGACTATCTCGCATCCCACTTGGGCTGACTTTTACTGTAACATTTTAAGCCCTGGGATCCTGCCTATATTTCCTTGATAATGAAATTCACTTTTGAAAAATCAAGATCACAAAAAAAGAAAAATATCAAGACGTCACTTCAGATCATCCCCAGATTGCCTCTCTTATCAGAAGAGCAGTTAGAATTTCCCTGCCTCTGTCCTTTGAAAGAGGAAATGGTCCTTCCTGTGGGGGCTCAATAATGCTTGAGATTGGTCTCTGATGCTCACTAGCAATGGGACTCACTGAATCTTGGTCTGCCTCACCTATGAAATGGGGAAAATAATCCCAGTACCTGCCTCCCATGATTGTGGTGGGGAGCAAATGAGGTGATATTTGTGAGATGCTTTGTGAGTCTCTAAGAGTAATGAGAGGGGGGCAGCAGTGGTTAGAGCACCAGACTTGAAGTCAGGAAGACCTGAGTTCAAATCTGGTCTCAGACACTTAACACTTCCTAGCTGTGTGACCCTAGGCAAGTCGCTTAACCCCAATTGCCTCACCAATAAAATAAAAATTTTAAAAATAAATTTTAAAATTATTTTTAAAAAAAGAGTAATGAGAGGAACATATAAATGTGGCAGTGGCTAGAGCACCAGTTCTGGAATCAGGAGAAACTGGGTTCAAATCCATCTTCAGACCCTTAACATTTACTAGTTGTATGACCCTGAGCAAGTCACTTAACCCCAATCCTTGTAAGAAAAAAAAAAAAGAGTAATGTGAATATTAGCTATAAGGGAGGGAGCTGCACAGTGGAACTCTCCCATGCCTCTGGCCAGGTGCTGTTTGATCGCTTTCCTAACTTCCTCATCTCTCCCCCCTCCTTTTGTCCAGATGTTGACTTCGATTTCTCTTTCCTTCAACTTTCACCCAGATGTGTCCACCATCTTTCCCCAATCTTTCTTCCTGGATTTCTTCCTGTGCTTCTACCTTCTTAGCCACAGTCCCACTCTCAGGTACATCCAGATCTAGAAACTCACACTAGCTTTTATCTCACCAAGGCTTAGTAAAGTCCAATTTGCTTCCTTGCATTAACATTTCTAATGCCTCATTTACTTTATTTCTAACTCCAAGGTTTAATCACCGCTCACTTGCTGTATAACCTTGGATGAGTTCCTGTTTCCCCATATGTGAAACAAAGGGGGCATTGAACTTATGTCTAATACTCTCCGTGTTCTTGTCTGCTTAAAAGCAGATTATGATCAAGCTTGTGAAATCATAACCATTGGACAAGGTCTAATTTTGTGTTCAGAGGATCTGATTTCCAGGTGTATGGAGGTGTCTGAAGCCAGTTCCTGACCAATGAAAAGGCCCCTTCCTTCAGGGACCCTGAGTTATCAGGAGAGCAGGCTGTTTGCTGTGTAACTGTGGCTTTGGGGGTGACATGAGGAACATACATGGGCAGTATATCTTCCTAGAGATCACCCCCCACCCCATCTACTTGTTAAGAAAGGGACACACTTGAGATCATTTCAATTTCCAAGCTTTAATCCTGGGCTGTAAAAGGTGGAGGAGGAACCCAAGCATTCCCAATCCACAACTTTGCCCATGTTCCAAGCAAATTCTATTCCCCAATAAATAAATTATGGCAAAGGAGAGTATCCCTTATGATCTCTCCCTGCCCTTATCAGGTCCCCATCTGCCTCCACAGGGACCCTCGTCTGTAAGAACCCACCCCCTATACTCCAAGATTTAGCACAACATATATACAAAGGGAGGGAGAGGGCATGGTCCATTGGAGGGGAGCCAGTGGTCTCCAGGATCAGAAAAAGGATACAGAACAGGAAGAAGATGAAAAGTTGTCAGAGAGGCACTGGCAAAGAGTCCACTCCCCATGGATGGGCAGAGGTAGCAAGAGATCCACTCCCTGTGTCCAGGGAGTGCCTGGAGGAGCCACTCCTGGGCTTCTTCGAGCCAGAAGGGATCTATCTGCTCCCTGCATTTGGGGGTGGGGGGGGGCTGGTGGCCAGGGTGGAAAGAGAGGGGAGAAGAAGAAATCTATTCCTCAGAGACACAGGGAAAGGAAAAGGTCTGTTCTCTGTGACTCAGCAAGTGATGGAGGCCCAAACAGGAACTGGAGGTGATTCACTCGTACCAAAGGGACCTCTTCCTTGACATCAGCTGGCAACCAAAAGGATCAGGAAAGGCTATGCTGTCCCTGAGGCTGGGTTAAGGTCCCAGGAGATCCCACTCTCTAAGGTTGGGGAGATCTCCGAGCAGCTCCGCGGCATGAGGCTGGGCAGGGGGTCCGAGAGGATCTCTTGGGGACCCAAAGAAACCTGCCCATTTTGGAAAGGAATTGACTATTAGGTGGCTCTTGCACCTCCACCTCCACGGTCCTCTGGCCGCTGACGGCAGCACATCCCCCAGGTGCTCGAAGGCAGAGCCAGTAGCAGGAAGGAGCCGCCCCCCAGGAACAGCAGGGCAACAGCTGCAAGAGCACAGGCCACTGACCAGGAATACTCATAACCCAGCCAAGGGGCTGGGCCTGGCCCAGTCCTGGCCAGCAGCTCGAGGACCCCCTGGCGGAACAGCTCGAGGCTCACCAGCAACAAAAGTCCTGTGGGGAGAGAATAGGAAGAGAGCCCAGTGCTCCACACAGCCACCCAGGCCCCAGTGGTCTCCAGCCCCTGGTGGGCAGCTTCTGGGATCTATAAATCTCAGAATGCAGCAATCTCTAGAATTACTGTTCCCTACCTGCAGCATAAGCAAGTCGACAAACATTTATTAAGCACCTACTGTCTGCTAGGCTCTAGGAACAACAACTCCCAGGGTGCAACAGTCCTTGAAGACTTCCACTCCCAATACATTATCCCTAGAATCCACAACATGGTTCTGTCTCTGGAAATCACAACTTCCAGCATGCAGCTGTGCCGAATTATGCAAATTGCCGGGTTTGGGCCAGGCTGGAGTCCAATGAGCATAGAAAGATTGGGGTACAGAGCATAGAGAGGTTGGGGTACCACTCCCTACCTGAGAGGCTGAAGCAGACTGCCGCATGTGTGAGGAGGAACTCGGCACCTTTGCTGAGGACCATGATGACACAGAGGCAGCCTAGGACTGTGATAGCCAGGGCCAGAGTGGCAGTGATGGCTGCAGCTACTCCGAGCTCTGGGCAGGGAGGGAGGAGAAGGAAGGGGGGAGCGAGAGGGAGAAAGGGGGGAGGGAGGAAAGGAACATTAGAGAGAGCTTCATTATGGCCTACCTGGGGAAGGCAAGCAGTGGCATTGTAGGAAGAGGAGCCCACCCACTTAGGAGCAGTGACTTCCTTTCTAGGGCACCTTTCCTCATCTGTAAAATGGGCGGGAGGGAGTTTTGAGTGTCCTGGAGCCAGGTGACCTCTGAGATTCCCCCAGGCTCCTGGAGAGCCTGAATCTTGGCCCAGGAGGCACCAAGCCCATGTGCTAAGAGGACCTACCCTTTTTTGTTGTCCTCTGCAGGATCCGGTTGTTTTCCCCTGTGGTGAAGAATCTGAAGTAAGAGCAGTTTGCTTCTGTGGGAAGAAGACACAGACACTAGGGAGGGATGCTGACACTGGGGACCAGATGGAAATCAGGGAAAAGAAGAGAAGTGGATGGGAGGGCAAAGGAGGAGAGGAAGCCACAAAGATTTGGCTCTCATAGCCAGCTGATCCTGGGACAGTCATTGTTCTCTGGGTGCACTTCCTCTTCTGGGAAATGGGAATAATGAGCACCTGCCTCCCTGTGCTACAGGACAGAGAGAAGTAGGTGGAGCTTAAGAGAAGGAGGGAATGAGTCAGGCTGGCAAAGCCCTGGTCCTTAGATCACAGGTGAGTCCCCAAAGGACCCAGTCTCCCCACTTCACTTGGTCTGGACCCCTTTCCCAAGCAGGATGGTGGCTGCCCCAGTGGTGGAGAGAAGCCTGGGTGGCTCCTGTTGATTCCCAGGAAAGGTCTGAATCTTGTCTCCATCTCCCACTTTCCTGAGTCCATTCTCGGGTTTATAGGGACAGGCAGAAGTCTGGGGCAGCTTGATCCCTCTCTGGCTCACAAATGAGGGACTCTCCAATTGGGCAGAAACTTCAGAGAGATCCAGTGTCCCCCTCCCCTGAAGCACTAGTGTCTGCAGAGCCTTGCCATCACTCTTGATTGTATCCTCCGGAGTCTGGCAGCCTGCCACTCCCTCCTCCACACAAAAGCTCTCTGGGTATTTGAGAACAGCTCCCATGTCCCCTCACCCCACCTCAGGAGTCCTCCCTTCTCCAGGCTCCACATTCTGAGCCCTTCCACCGAGCATCATATTACCCAGATTCAAGGCCCTTTCCCAACCTGGCTATTCCCCATCTTATCTATCAATATCCTCCAATTGTCCCTCCCAAAATTAAAAATACAAGATCTGGTGAGGGCACAGGACATGGGACCCTCACGTGCTCATTCCTGGAAGCCGGGCCTCTGTTAACATAGCCCAACATCCCATTAGTTTAGTGGGCTGCCTTATCCCACTGCTGCTTTTGCTTCCCATTGAGCTTGTAGTCCACTGAGACCCCTCGATTTTTTTTTCAGCTGCACTGCTGTCTACCTTCTTCCCATGCCTTCAACATTAACTTTTTAAAATACAGGCTTAAGAATATAAAATTATTGGTTAACATTTATCCGATTAGGTTCATCCCAGCCTTCTAGCTTGAAAAAGTCTGGGTCTCCTGTGTTTTTTGATCAGATGGCTACTGTGACCTCCTCTATAACTGGGTGGCTCAGAAGCCTGAGATTTGGCATCTGTCCAGCTTGATCAGCAGCCTAGGTCATCTCAGCATCTCTCTCTCCCTTCCCAGTGGCCAGAATTCCCAGCTCCTTCAAGGTCCTTCTATGCAAATAAGTTGATTCTGTCCATTCTTGTTGTCCAGTCTGAGGTCAGGGCCCTGCCTCTGCCTTCCAAAGAAGCTTCTCTGTCACTCCAAGTCAGGCACAGGTCTGGACTATCTCCCTCTGTCTGTCTCTCTCTCCCTCTCTCTCTGTCTCTGTGTCTGTGCCTATCTCTGTTTCTGTATTTCTCTCCCTCTCTGTTTCTCTCTCCCTCTCCCCTTCCTCTTCCTTCCCCTCCTCTTCTCTCTTTCTCATCTGTCTCTCTTTGTCTCTGTCTCTCTCTCCCTCTCCCCCCTCCTCTTCTCTCTTTCTC
>JAJPUD010006855.1:32833-45322 GCA_023553655.1 Myrmecobius fasciatus | reverse complement strand
AAAATAAAATAAAATAAAAATGAATGTACAGGGACAGCTAGGTAGTGCAGTGGAGTCCTGAAGTCAGGAGGATCTGAGTTCAAATCTGGCCTCAGACACTTAACACTTCCTAGCTGTGTGACCCTGGGCAAGTCACTTAACCTCAATTGCCTCAGCAAAAAAAAAAAAAAAAAAATGTACATATATATAACTGTGAAAAAAAATGGCTGCCAAAGCGAGCAAAGTCCTCAGGCATTAGTCTGACCTCATCACTCTCCTGCTTAAGAAGCTCCCTAGCTCCCTATTGCCCTGGAATCAAATATTGGCTCCTGAATTTTCCCTTTAGAAATCTGGTTAGCCAGATGCGTGCCTCTGTATCAGTCTGATGACCATAAGTATTGCCAGAGATGGTGCTAACGAGATAGCCCTGAATCATGCTGGCCCCATTGGAACTCTTCTGACCAGTCCAAATTGGTTTATCTTAAAAACAAATTGAGTCAAAAGGCCTATAGGATGGCTAAATCCGAATAGGAGTGTTTCCATCCCTGGTTTGAGGAAAGAGACTTCCTCCCTTAAGAGAAACAGCCACAGCCCCATCATGCATCTCTCCTAGCAGCCACCCTCCCTTACCCCTCACTAGTGCTACTCATCTGTTCCCTCGGCACTTTATGTACCCCCAAGTCCTCCTTAGCACTTAGCTGTAAGAGGGATAATGGCTTCACTCTACCCACAGAGCCAAATCCGGGGACCCCACCTCTCTGCTCAGATCACACTTTCCATTTCTAGCTCCTTCAGTTACAGCTCTTCCCTGTTAAAGTGGCTAGCCTAGGCTGAGTATTATTTAATTGAATTTGCTTAGGACTCGCCTGCTCTCTCTAAAGTGATTTTAAAATGCCCAGAGGTGAATCAATGGTTTTTCTATGTGATAATTTGGATATGCAGCTTGTGTTCTTGTTTTTCTATGTTGATTTGGATTTCGAAATCTTTATTGCGAAATTTAAAAGACCATTGCAAACCAGAAACGTTACTAGACAAAACTTCCCTTTTAATCTGGATGTTATGTATGAATTAGGCCTTTTAAAAGAATGGGATTTTTAAAATATTGCAAACTTATTGGAGTTATATTTAGTTATAGAACAGGTAAAATAAAATCCTACTAAAAATAATTTATCACTTAATTGTTGTGTGTCCAAAACCTCACAGGGAGTTCTAATTCATAAGGGTTAACAAATGTTAACTTTTAAATTTTCATTTGTTATTGAATGTAGCTGCTTCATACTTGATAACTTTATATGAGTTTTTAGATGTGATCAATAATACCAATGTTGAGATGAATTATTATATTTCTAAAATATTTTTAATATATAATTTGATAAAAGAATAAATGACTTACAGGAGGACCTGAGTTCAAATGTGGTCTCAGACACTTCCTAGCTGTGTGACCCTGGGCAAGTCACTTAACTCCAATTGCCTCAGCAAAAAGCAAAAAAAGAATTTTTAAAAAAGAATAAATGATTTAAGAAGCTATTAGGAAAAAAAAAATTTAAAAAGCTATTAGGTCATTCTATCAGCTTTGCTGATCACTCCTTATAAAAGTCGAAGCTTTGTAGTTAAAGAACTTAGAAACTCCCAAATATTGCCTATATTTAAAAGAAAGTTCCACTGAAAATTATTTATCACTTATGAAAATTATGAAATTGTTAGCTAGGGTATTTGGAGTTATTGTTTTAGTTAAGTATTTACATAGGTATTTTGAAAGGGCAAACTGGTAATGTGTACAATTAGAAAGAAAGAAAAGATCTGATTGTAAAATCTCCTTTATAAACCCACAAGGATTCCTAGAACCATCTTTTCATGAATTTATCAATTTTTTAGAGGGATCTTCTATGTTCCTGCTAAAGTAAATGAGATTCAAAAGGAGACTCATCCTTTCACAAAATGGGAGTGAAATTTTCAAGCCTACTTATAATGTACGTGGGTATATTTAAAGAGAAAGGGAAGAAAAAGATTTGAGTAAATGTTTAAAGGCCTGGTAAACATTGTTATTGTGATCTGGCTAATTTAAATGGGTATCTTTTTCATTTATAAAAGTTTAATTTCCTCTACATTGTAAACACCTTTTGATTAAAGGAAGGTAGTAACTAGGAAATTTATAATTAGGAATGTATTTTGTCACAGTACTTTGGGATTTATTGATGTTATTTTAAAATATTTTACATCAACTTAGTTTTGATAAATTCCATTTTGCTTTAAAGTTGAAAAAGTGTCTCTATTGACATTTGCTTGCATTGTGTTGCCTTTCTCTGATTTTCTTTTTTTTCTTGTAGATAGGATTTTTCTTGCATAACTTGTCAAGTATTTTAACATTATTAACATGTCGTGGACTTCCTGCCATCTAGGGGAGGGGAGGGGACTGGGGGTAAAATTTGTAATGGAAAGCTTTGTAAAGATCAATGCTGGGGAACTACCCATACATATATTATACAAATAAAAAGCTTTAATTAAAAAAAATAATAAAATTTTAAAAAAATAAAATATAAATAAATAAATAAAATGTCAAAAAAACAAAAATAAAAATAAAGTTGAAAAAGTGCATGTGGTACATCTGTCATTTTAGAGGTGCCCAATTAATCCATAAAAATTTAGTGATTATTCCTTTTAACATCAGGATAAACTTTAAACTTTTCAACTTTTTAAGAAATATTTTTAGGAAGAAATGTTTACAAAAAATTTTTTTGTAAAAAAACTTGTGTGTGGGTTTTAGAAGGCCTGCTAAATGTTCATTTGTAAGATAATTTACTGCAATAATAATTTGATACTGCTAACAATTATGTCCAAATCTATTGGGGTTTTTTGTTTGTTTTAAATAAAGCTTTTTATTTGCATAACATATGTATTGGTAGTTCCTCAGCAATGATCTTTACAAAGTTTTCCGTTACAAATTTTTCCTACTTAGTCTCCTCCCCTCCCCTAGATGGCAGGAAGTCCACTACATGTTAATTATGTTAAAATATTTGACAAGTCGAATATATGTATACATATTTCCACGCATCATTTTTGTGCAAGAAAAATTGTATCTACAAGAAAAAAAAATCAAAGGAAACCCAATGCAAGCAAACATCAATTGAGAGCATGAAAATGTTATGTTGTGGTCCACATTTCACATCCCTCTCTCTGGGTGTATATGGCTTTCTTCACTGAATACTTGGAACTGGTTTGAAACATTTCATTGTTGCAGAGAGCCATGGCCATCAGAATTGATCATCATATAGTCTTGTAGTTGCTGTGTATGATGATCTCCTGGTTCTGCTCGTTTCACTCAGCATCAGTTCATGCAGGTCTCTCCAGGCCTCTCTGAAATCATCCTGCTGGTTGTTTCTTATAGAACAATAATATTCCATGACATTCATATACCATAATATATTCAGCCACTCTCCAATTGATGGGCATCCATTCAGTTTCCAGTTTCTAGCCAATATAAAAAGGGCTGCTACAAACATTTTTGCACATGTGGGTCCCTGTCCCTCCTTTAAGATCTCTTTGGGATATAGGCCCAGTAGAAACACTGCTGGGTCAAAGAGTATGCACAGTTTGATACCCTTTCCCCATAGTTCCAAATTGCTCTCCAGAATAGTTAAATCATTTTGCAATTCCACCAACAATGCATTGGTGTCCCAGTTTTCCCACATGCCCTTCAACATTTGTCATTACCTTTTCCTGTCATATTAACCAATCTGAAAGGTGTGAGATGGTAGCTCAGAGTTGTTTTAAGTTGCATCTCTCTATCAATAGTGATTTAGAACATTTTTTCATATCACTATACATGACTTTAATTTCTTCATCTGATAATTGTCTGTTCATATCCTTTGATTAGTTATCAACTGGGGAATGACTTGTGTTGTTATAAATTTGATTCAGTTCTTTATATATTTTAGAAACAAGGCCTTTATCAGAAACACTGGCTGTAAAACATTTTTCCCAGCTTTCTGCTTCCCTTCTATTCTTGGCTATATTCAAGAGTAAAACAAACTCTTGTTTGTTCAAGAACTTTTTAATTTAATGTAATCAGAGTTGTCCATTTTGATTTCATAATGTTTTTCATCATTGTTTCAAATTGCTCTCCAGAATGGTCGGATCCATTCTCAATTCCACCAACAATGTACCAGTGTCCCAGTTTTCCCACATCCCCTCCAACATTCGTCATTATCTTTTCCTGTCATTTTAGCCAATCTGACAAGTGTGTAGTGGTACCTCAGAGTTGTCTTAATTTCCATTTCTCTGATCAGTAGTGATTTGGAGCACCTTTTCATATGACTAGAAATGGTTTTAATTTCATCATCTGAAAATTGTTTGTTCATATCCTTTGACTATTTATCGATTGGAAAGTGGCTTGAATTCTTATAAATATGAAACAATTCTCTACATATTTTAGAAATGAGGCCTTTATCAGAACCATTAAATGTAAAGATGATTTCCTAATTTATTGCTTCCCTATTAATCTTATCTGCATTAGTTTTGTTTGTACAAAAACTTTTTAACTTAATATAGTCAAAATTATCTATCTGGTCTTCAATTAAGAGTTCCAATACTTCTTTGGACATAAATTTATTCCATCTCCACAGGTCTGAGACGTAAACTATCCTATATTCCTCTAATTTGCTTATAATATCACTATATCTAAATCATGAACCCATTTAGATCTTATCTTGGTGTGTGGCAAACCTATTGTTTTTTGTAAGACTTCAAGACTGAATATTCTTTTTGGAGGGTCATTTTTATGCTTGCTCATACCAGAAATCTGTCTACTTAGATTGGGCTACATATAGTTGTGTGGTTCTTGAGGACCAGTTTTGATGCTTTTGTAGCCAGGTCCTCGCTTAAAATCCTCATAAGCCAATTCCTATTATCAGAGTAGACAAAAAGTGGAAATTTGCTATTGCAATGCTGAATTGTTATTAGTTATTAGAATAATAGCCAGGCAGCTAAATTACTGTAACAAGCTATAAGTGGGAAAGATCTTGCTGTTTTGCTCTGAATGTTGTCATTCATGTTTTAGACAAGAGTTAAATTAGTCCTTGAATTTGTCATATGTACAGGATTCAATTCCTGAATATCTCATTCTTTCAGAATGTTAAAAATATAATTAGGCAAATAAACTTGTGAGTCAGAGACATAAATCTATTAAGTTGTGAGATTTCAAGTTAGGAAGTCTTTTTGTTTATGGAATAGGATTTTGTACAGACAATTATATTAATTTAGGAGCTGTGTCACCTCAATGAGAAATCTGATTTTATTCCTGTTTGTTATTTGATCTTGACTTTGAATATGTATAAAATTGTATGCAACTACTTAAGTCACCTTAAAAGTGTTCCTATTGTTTAAATGGATTGTTTTGATGTCCCTTTGACATCAAATTCCAAACTATGTTTCCTAAAGTTTATATATACATATATACATTTATGTATATATATATATATACGTTTATGTATATATATATACATATATGTAAAATCTCTATATACAATTTAAAATGTTTATATTTATACCTCACAACTCTTTGATTGTTGGTTATTAAGCATCTAAAAGCAAAATCATTTGTGTAATGCTGAACTTAGGAACGAGAGGGGAAAAACCCATCTACTTAGCATGAATACTGGCTTTATTAAGTTGTGAGTTTTTTGTGACCAATCATGTAATATCATGATATTTAATATGTAGGCTATGTGATCCTTAAGCGCTTAACCCACCTGAAGCTCTTATTATTGGAACTTGCTATTTAAGACCTTATGAGGGAGAAGAGGAGCTAAGCTGGCAGAGTAAATAAAGGCAGGAAGTCTCTGGAGCTGTCCGCCAACTACTTTTAAATAAAGACTCTAAGCAAATTTTAGAGCATCAGAACTCACAAAAAGATGGAGTGAAGCAATTTTCCAGCCTGGGACAACCTAGAAGGTCGGCAGGAAAAGTCCAATGTGAAAGTGGAACCTGTGGGAGCAGACCTCGGGAGCCGCTGAATCAGCAGCAGTAGCGTCGGCTTTTAGAACTCAAAGCCCGAAGATGGTAAAGGGGTCAAATAACTGCCCAGAAGGACATTAGAGGGTCTCTTTGTTAGCCCTGAGGCAGGACTGCTGCTTTTCCCACACTCAGATCCGGCTCCTGGGTGGCAGTGCCAGGGCAAGGAGCTGCACGGGCAAACCAGAGTTTGCAGCCACAGTGGGGCAGGGCCCTCCTCACAGTGCTAGGGCAGAAAAGAGTACTTTTTGGTCACTCACAGACCAGATCAGAAGCCAGGAGAATAGTAAACACAACTCTCCTTAGATCATTCTGCTGGGGAACAAGCAGCAGGGATGTGGGGAGTTGTCCAGAAAGAATGCACAGGCTCGGGCCTGTCGAGGGCAAATGTTTCATTCTGATGCCATGAGGCAGGCTAAGTTCCTAACCAACCCACAATTCACAAGGGGAAAGTCCTTCTCTGGAAGGACTCAAAGCAAGATGTACTGACACCGGCAGCCACTTGCTTCAGAAACTGGAGAATAAGGCATATTTACACAAATTAATCTTGGGGTTTGGGGGGCTACATCCATTGCTTGGCTTCCGATTGTATAGAGTAACTATCAGTTTAAGATAATGCTGTCAATTCCACAAAGCTCCACTTAGGGACAGGATCATCCTTTCAATAGCCTTCCCTGGGGCCCACCTAGACACTGGATTGCTGCCAGGGACATGGTCTTTTGCTAGAATCCATTTACACCATCATTTCCCCCTCAAACAAATGAGACCCAAAATCTTCTGGGGTATGGGATGATAATCTTTTATCTCCCGAAGCTTCTTCCTGCAAGGGCTGGAAATATAGGGCTGTTCCTGCCTTATGGGGCTTACTGTCAGGGATCATAATGAGTTTGGGGAGCTGGAAGCTGGTTGAAGCCACGTCCGGTGGGTGGCAAGTCTAAGGAAATAGACAGTATGTAGTGTTGGCCATCATTTGAAAGTGTTAGTTGCTACTTCTAGTCATATGAAAAGTTGCTCCAAATCACTATTGATCAGAGAAATCCAAACTAAGACAACTCTGAGGTACCACTACACACCTGTCAGATTGGCTAAAATGACAGGAAAAGATATCGATGAATGTTGGAGGGGATGTGGGAAAACTGGGACACTGATACATTGTTGGTGGAACTGTGAACGGATCCAACCATTCTGGAGAGCAATTTGGAACTATGCTCAAAAAGTTATCAAACTATGCATACCCTTTGACCCAGCAGTGTTTCTATCGGGCCTATATCCCAAAGAGATCTTAGAGGAGGGAAAGGGCCCCACATGTGCAAGAATGTTTGTGGCAGCCCTTTTTGTAGTGGCTAGAAACTGGAAACTGAAGGGATGCCCATCAATTGGAGAGTGGCTGAACAAATTATGGTATATGAATGTTATGGAATATTATTATTCTGTGAGAAATGACCAGCAGGACGATTTCAGAGAGGCCTGGAGAGACTTGCATGAACTGATGCTGAGTGAAATGAGCAGAACCAGGAGATCATTATACACAGCAACAACAATACTATATGATGATCAGTTCTGATGGACATGGCTCTCTGCAACAATGAGGTGATTCAGATCAGTTCCAGTTGTTCATTGATGAAAAAAGCCATCTGCACCCAGGGAGAGGCCTGTGGGAACCAAGTGTGGATCACAATGTAGCATTCTCACTCTGCTGTTTGCTTGCATTTTATTTTCTGAGGGTTTTTTTTCCTTCTTGATCCGATTTTTCTTGTGCAACAAGATAACTGTATAAATATGTATACATATATTGGATTTAACATATATTGTAACATATTTTATATATTGGACTATCTGCCATCTAGGGGAGAGTGTGGGGGGAAAGAGGGAAAATTTGGAACAGAAAGTTTTGCAAAGAGTCAATTTTTTTTAATTAAAGCTTTTTTTAAATTTATAATACATATACATGGGTAATTTTTCAACATTAAGTGTCAGTTGGAACCTAGAGGAGACAAATCTAAAGAGAAGGGAGAGAGATGGTATAGGGGTGCTTAGGTAGCCAAGGGAACATGTGCCAAAGTATTTAAAGGAGTTTAGACATTGGGTGCAGAGGATAAGTGCTGGCAGGGTGGGCTTCCAGTTGGCATGGAAACAGGAATAACAATACTTGCAGGTAGAGACAGATGAATATAGAGTTGACTTTATTCCAATTATATTTTTTAAAAAATATCTTCTCCAAGACTTGCATGAACTGATGCTGAGTGAAATGAGCAGAACCAGGAGATCATTATACACCGCAACAACAAGATTATGTGATGATCAATTCTGATGAACATGGCTCTCTTCAACAATGAAATGTTTCAAACCAATTCCAATTGTTAGTGAAGAAAGCCATATACACCCAGAGAGAGAGATGTGAAATGTGGACCACAACATAACATTTTCATGCTCTTGATTGATGTTTGCTTGCATTGGGTTTCCTTTCTCAGGTTTTTTTTTTCTTGTAGATACTATTTCTCTTGCACAACAATGATAAGTGTGGAAATATATATACATATATTTGATTTGTCAAGTATTTTAATATAAGTAACATGTAGTGGATTTCCTGCCATCGAAGGGAGGGGTGGAGACTGGGGGGGGGGGAAATTTGTAAAAGAAAGCTTTGGAAGGGTTAATGTTGAAGAATTACCCATACATATGTTTTGCAAATAAAAAGCTTTAATAAAGAAAAAAAAATTTCCATTAGCCCAAATTTAAGCTTAAAAAAATATCTTCTCCAAATGACAATGAATTTGTTTCTGATCTAGTTTCAATAATCAAGAAAATAATAGCTAGGTCCTATAAACAGTACTATTACAAATTATTCTTTAATCATTTTGAAACATTAAGGACCTTATTTCATACAGATATATATATAACATACAGATGTTACTTAGTAACAGGTATATAACTGACTAGGTAAATTATTCTAACATTTTGAAACATCAAGGACCTTATTTTATACAAATATATATATATATATAGTTACAGGTATATGACTAGGTCAAATACTCGTTTATCTGATTGTTTATGATGTCATGAATACATATTTTCAGATTGAAATCAGTGAGATATTGCATATTTGCTCATATATTCAATTGGCCACTTGCTCTGATTATAGAAATTTGCTATAAAAGAGAAAGCAGGGACCTGATTCTAAGTGCAGCAAACTGGTTTTTCAGGATTAAGCCTAAAGGAACACATATGGCAGGATAAAGCAACCTTAGTTCTGTTTGACTTCAGGTAAGAGAAACAGTTCACAATCAATAGTGCAATAATATTATCACTTCATAGTTAGAAATAATCAGGTGGAAAACTCAGTAACACAACTGGGAACCTAAGCCAGAAGGATCCCACCTAAAGTGAACCTAAAGGGGGTTTTCCCAGCTTTTCCTCAGATCCAGACTTCCATAACACATCAGGATCACATCCTTCTGAGCAGCTTGTGGCATTTGTCTTGAATGGTAGTTACTGATTGATCCATCAGACAACCATACCTGAATTCAGGACTCAATATCAGTTTTAGTCCAAGAGATTTTATCTCAAATGGCAAGTTTCAGTAATCAGAGTTTCAGGTCGGTTCAGCTCTAAAGGATCACATCCCCTAAATAGGGTTGACCTTTGGTAATAGATTCATTACAAGAAAACTCCCACTTTATCTTGATATCTAAACAGATAGTTTTAAGTTCAACATTACAAAAATAATTTTGCTTTAAGATGCTCAATAACCAACAACCTAGTTACCACCTTTCTTTATAGTCAAAAGGTATTTACAATAGGAGATTAAATTTTTATAAGCCAAGAAGAAAAATACAACTAGTTAAATTAGCCATATCACAACAACAAAGTTTGCCAGGCTTCACACACATAAGAGATTTCAATTAACATGTTTTCACTTTTTCTCAAGTTTAAACCCATTCTTATGTAAAAATCAATCATTAGAAATCACTTCTATAAAAAAAATCTCCAGGGCCAGATGTATTTACATGTGAATTCTACCAAACATTCAAAGAACAACTAATTCCAATACTATATAAACTATTTGAAAAAATAGGGGGAAAAGGTATTCTACCAAATTCCTTCTATGATACAGATATGGTGCTAATAACTAAACCAGGTAGGGTAAAAACAGAGAAAGAAAACTATAGACCAATTTCCCTAATGAATATTGATGCAAAAATTTTAAATAAAATATTAGCAATGAGATTAGAGAAAGTCATCCCCACAATAATACACTATGACCAAGTAGGATTTATACCAGGAATGCAGGGCTGGTTCAATATTAGGAAAACTATCAGCATAATCAATTATATTAATAACCAAACTAACAAAAATCACATGATTATCTCAATAGATGCTGAAAAAGCATTTGATAAAATCCAACACCCATTCCTATTAAAAACACTAGAGAGTATAAGAATAAATGAGCTTTTCCTTAAAATGATCAATAGCATCTACTTAAAACCACCAGCAAGCATCGTATGTAATAGAGACAAACTAGAACCACTCCCAATAAGATCAAGAGTGAAACGAGGCTGCCCACTGTCACCATTACTATTTAATGTTGTATTAGAAATGTTAGCTTTGGCAGTAAGAGAAGAAAAAGAGATTAAAGGAATTAGAGTAGGTAATGAGGAAACCAAATTATCATTCTTTGCAGATGGCATGATGGTATACTTAGAGACTCAGCTAAAAAACTGCTAGAAACAATCTACAACTTTAGCAAAGTTGCAGGATACAAAATAAATCCATATAAATCAGCAGCATTTTTATATATTACCAACAAAGTTCAGCAGCAAGAGATACAAGAAGAAATTCCTTTCAAAATAACTGTTGATAGTATAAACTGTTTGGGAATCTGCCAAGGAAAAGTCAGGAACTATACAAACTAAAGTACAAAACACTTTCCACACAAATAAAGTCAAACCTAGTCAATTGGAAAAACATCAAGTGCTCATGGGTAGGCTGAGCGAATATAATAAAAATGACAATACTACCCAAACTAATCTACTTATTTAGTGCCATACCAATCAAACTCCCAAGAAATTGTCTTACAGATCTAGAAAAAATAGTAGCAAAGTTCATTTGGAAGAACAAAAGATCAAGAATTTCAAGGGAATTAATGAAAAAAAAAAGGCAGATAAAGGTGGCCTTGCTGTACCAGATCTAAAACTATATTATAAAGCAGCGGTCATCAAAACCATTTGGTACTGGCTGAGAAATAGAGCAATTGATCAGTGGCATAGGATAGGATATCAGGACAATCTAGGCAATAACTTTAACAATTTAGTGTTTGATAAACCAAAAGACCCCAGCTTTTGGGATAAGTACTCACTATTTGGCAAAAACTGCTGGAAAAATTAGAAACTAGTATGAAAGAAATTAGGCCTTGACCCACACCTAACACTACTTAGCAAGATGAGATCTAAATAGCTTCATGATTTAGATATAAAAAGTGATATTATAAGCAAATTAGAGGAACATAGAATAGTTTACCTCTCAGACCTTTGGAGAAGGAAAGAATTTGTGTCCAAAGAAGAACTGGAGCTCTTAATTGAACGCCAGATAGATAATTTTGATTATATTAAGTTAAAAAGGTTTTGTACAAACAAACCTAATGCAGACAAGATTAGGAGGGAAGCAATAAATTAGGAAATCATCTTTACATTCAAGGGTTCTGATAAAGGCCTCATTTCTAAAATATATAGGAAATTGTCTCATTTATAAGAATTCGAGCCAATCTCTAATCAATAAATGGTTAAAAGAATATGAACAGACAATTTTCAGATGATGAAATTAAAACCATCTCTAGTCATATGAAAAGTTGCTCCAAATCACTATTGATCAGAGAAATGGAAATTAAGACAACTCTGAGGTACCACTACACACCTGTCAGATTGGCTAAAATGACAGAAAAAGATAATGACGAATGTTGGAGGGGATGTGGGAAAACTGGGATATTGATGCATTCTTGGTGGAACTGTGAACGGACCCAACCATTCTGGAGAGCAATCTGGAGCTATGCTCAAAAAGTTATCAAACTGCATACCCTTTGATTCAGCAGTGTTTCTACTGGTCCTATATCCCAAAGAGATCTTAAAGGAAGGAAAAGCGCCACATGTGCAAGAATGTTTGTGGCAGCTCTTTTTGTAGTGGCTAGAAACTGGAAACTGAATGGATGCCCATCAAATGGAGAGTGGCTGAATAAATTATGGTATATGAGTGTTATGGAATATTATTGTTCTGTGAGAAACAACCAGCAGGACGGTTTCAGAGAGGTCTGGAGAGACTTACATGAACTGATACTGAGGGAAGTGAGCAGAACCAGGAGATCATTATACACGGCAACAATAAGACTATATGGTGATCAGTTCTGATGGACATGGTTCTCTTCAACAATGATGTGATTCAAACCAGTTCCAACTGTTCAGTGATGAATATATATATATATATATATATATATATATATATATATATATA
>JAJPUD010006855.1:12500-32433 GCA_023553655.1 Myrmecobius fasciatus | reverse complement strand
ATTGATGTTTGCTTGCATTATGTTTTCCTTCTCAGGTTTTTTTTTTCCTGTACAGCAAGATAACTGTATAAATATGTATATACATATTAGATCTGTCAAATATTTTAACATAATTAACATGTATTAGACTTCTGCCATCTAGGGGAAGGAGTGGGGGAAGGAGGGAAAAAATTTGTAACAGAAAGCTTTGCAAGGGTCAATATTGAAAAATTACCTATGCATATGTTTTGCAAATAAAAAGCTTTAACAACAACAACAAAAAAGGAAATCACTTCTATATAATAAACAGACTTTCAAATCCTCATCCCCTAGAAGAGACCTTTTTCTCCACAGCTGATGACCTTGCTTGCAAGGTGATTTCAAGAAACCCAGAAAGCTTACAAATGAAGGGGTACCAACAGTAACCTCAGAAAAGGGGCTATGCTTGCTGCTTTTGCCTGCTTACCCTATCTATTTTGGGGCTGTTATGGGCTGTAATCTCTGATACCTGTGAAGTGGGATAGGGAAGACAATACTTCTGTGGTACATCCTCACCCACTAAGGCAAATACTTTGGATAAGCAGCAATCACCAATTTTAGATTTTAACATTATGACACTACCTCCAAGTGACTTAATTAAGGATCTTGCAATTTTAATAAGTGATAGTCAAATTTTCTTTGTTGTAAGTTACTCTAAACTTCCAAGCAAAGGTAAAAATTTAATCTCCCTATTGTAACCACTTTTTGACTATAAAGCGGTAACTAGGTTGTTGGTTACTGACCCAATTCCCTAAATCCCAGTTATAAACACAATTAAACAGAGTTAGCAGAACTGATAACATAACAAGTTTTAAACATTCCATCTTTGAATTGTTCAGTTCATAACATTCAAGTTGTTGGATAACAAACCAAGTCTGGGTTCTACAATCAGAAAGAACCCACCCATTACTTGTCAATTAGTATTTACACATTCAGTAGTGGATCAGATTGGTGGGATCTTCTTGTTCCAAGTTGTTGCAACTCTGGGGGCTCTCAGAAGGGCTTGGGTTCCCCATTCCTATTTCCTTGTTTGAGTTCCTTTTTGTTTAAGAGAGAAAACAAGACAGTTCTTAAAATTTGGATACAACGATCTAACACGAGCATGCATAAGAGTCATATAAGTTACGATCAAGTTTACAATAACATACATCAATTTTAAAAATTGTATTAAAATTAACTGACTGGTTTGTAAGAAGCCTAAATTCTAGCTAAATTTTCTGATCAAAATTGATTACCTTTTGGTTGTTTCCCAATTCACAGAGAACTTTTTTCTTTTTGTGAGTTGGGAAAAGATTTAAGTGCCAGTTCTTATTCTAAAGCTTTCACCCTAGAATTTTCACTGGCACAGCCCCCCAACACTGGCATTATAAATTGGTTACATTCAAGAACCCCCTATAAAGCTATCAAGTACAAAGCAGTTAAAACACCCAACAAGAGAAAATAAAAAATTAACACATACAGTATTTGTCCTACACCAAGCACTTTTACAATCTGTGATCCTCAAAATAACCCTGGGAGATGGGTTCTATTATTATCCCTTTACAGAAGAACGGCTTGTATTGCTCTTGTAACACAAGAGGGGATTTCTAGTTTGGGGGTTGACATCTGTACTGTGGCCTCCTGATGACTGTATACAGTAACTGTGTTCAAGATAATTCTGGAAATACAAGAAATTCAGCAAGGGCCCACTTAGGGACAAGATTTCGGTATCCCTCCCTGGACCCCATCTAGACACTGAGGTACTATCAGTGTCGTGGGCTTTTGTGGAGTTTATTCTTCCTATCAATAAAAACATGGAACTGAAAACTTACAGGTTCCTATGAGGATTTCTGAAAACTTCACAAAACTCCTGAAGCTTGGGACAGTGAACTCTCCATCCAGGCATCAGAGTCCAACTTTAACAAAGAGTTAAAGGTGAAGGGATAGGCTGGGGAAATGAGCAAACAACAGAAAAAGATTCTAATCATACAAAGTTATTTTGGTGACAAGATCAAAACATACAACCAGAAGGTGACAAAATCAAATCTCCTACACCCAAAGCCTCCAAGAAAAATACAAATTGGTTTCAGGTCATGAAAAAGTTCAGAAAGGATTTTCAAAATCAAGAAAGAGGAAAAATTGAGAAGAAAAATAAGAATGATGCAAGAAAATCCTTAAAAGTAGGTTAATACTTGGTGAAGACACACACACACATACACACACACACACACACACACACACACACACAACTGAAGAAAATAGCACATTAAAAAGCAGATTTGACCAAATGGTAAAGGAAGTACAAAAAGGTAATGAGAAGAGTGCCTTAAAAAGCCAAGTTAGCCAAATGGGGGAAACATCCACTTAAGAAAGCAACTCCTTTAAAAAGTAGAATTGGACAAGTGGAAAAGGAGATACAAAATCTCACTAAATAAAGAATTCCTTAAAAAACTAGAATAGAGCAAAGGGAAGTTCATGACTTTGAGACATCCAGAAACAATAAAACAAAATGAAAAGGATGAAAAAATAGAAGACATAGGGGCAGCTAGGTGGCACAGTGGATAGAGCAGAGCCCTGAAGTCAGGAGAACCTGAGTTCAAATATGATCTCTGACACTTCCTAGTTGTGACCCTAGGCAAGTCACTTAATCCCAATTGCTTCAGTGAAAAAAAAAAGAAAAAGAAAAGAAAGAACAGAAAAATAGGAGACAATGGGAAGTAGCTCATTGGAAAAACAAGTGAGCCTAAAAATAGATTCACAGGACATAATTTAAAAATTATTGGACAACCTGAAAGCCATAAGAGCCTAGACATCATTTTTCAGGAAATTGTCCAGGAAAACCAGACGGTAAAATAGAAATTGAAAGAGTTCACTGATCACCCCTTGAAAGAGATCCCAAAATGAAAATTCCCAGGAATATTATAACCAAATTCCAAAGCTCCTGGGTCAAGTAGAAAACATTGCAAGCCGCCAAAAAAAGAAACAATTCAGATATTGTGGAGCCACAGGATTTAGCAGCTTCTGCATTAAAGGATTGGAGGTCTTGGAATATGATACTTCAGAAGGCATAGGAGCCATGATTATAACCAAGAATAACCTACCCAACAAAACGAGTATAATCCTTCAGGGGTAAAAATGTATATTCAATGAAATAAAGGATTTTTAAGCATTCCTGGTAAAAAGACCAGAGCTGAATAGAAATTTGACTTTCAAATACAAGACTAAAAAGCATGAAAAGGAAAACAGGAAAGGGAAAGCATAAGGAATTGAATTAGATTAAATAAGCCATTTACATTGCTACATGAGAAGATAGTTCTACCTCATTAGGACTTATTACAGCAGTTAGAAAGAGTATAGAGGTTGGGGGAGGGGAGCAAAAGTGTTGGTGGAATGTGAAGGAAAATCTTTTTGTTTTTTTAAAAATTTAATGGATAGGGGCAGCTAGGTGGTACAGTGGATAGAGCACCAGCCCTGAAGTCAGGAGGACCTGAGTTCAAATTTGGTCTCAGATACTTAAACATTCCCTAGCTGTGTGACCCTGGACAAGTCACTTAACCCCAATTGCCTCAAGGGGAAAAAAAAGAAGTAAAAGAAAAATTAATGGATAACACTTAACCCCAATTGCCTCAGCAAAAAGAAAAAAATGTAATGGATAAGAAAATAATGTGGTGGAGAAAAAGGAAAGGGAGAGGTAGAATGGGACAAATTATCACACATAAAAGAGGCAAAAAAAAAAAAAAGCTTTTCCACTGGAGGAAAGAGGAGGGAGGTAAGGGTTAGTGAGTGAACTTTACTCTCTTCTGAATTGATTCAAAATGGGAATACTATACATACTCAAGTGGGTATAGAAGTCTATCTTATCCTATAGAATAGTAGGAGGGGAAAGGCAAGGGAAGAAGAGAGGAAAGATTTAGAGTGATTAGAATTGAAAATTGAGTGGATGCCCATCGATGGACATCAAGGGAATAGTTGAATAAACTGTTGTATGTAATTGTGATGAAATAACTATTGTGCTATTTTTGCAATATTGTAAGATGAGCAGCTGTGAATGATATAACTATTCTCAGCGGTACAATGATCCAAGACAACTCTGAAGAACTTATGAAAATGCTGTCCATACCAAGGGGAAGAACTGAAGGTGTCTGGGTGCAGACTGAAGCACATTTAAAAAAATTTTTTTTTATTAAGGGTTTGTTCTTTTTTGGTCTATGTTTTCTTTCACCACATGGCTGAATGGAAATTTTTTTTTCATGAATGGACATGTATAATCTATATCAAATTGCTTGCATTCTCAATGAGGGGTGTGGAGTGGGGAGGCAAAAAAGGAATCTGCAACTCAAAAGTTTTGAAAGTTGATTTTAAATTCTGTTTTTGCATTTGAGAAAAATAAAACACTATAATTTTCAAATTAAGAAAAAACCTTGTGAGATTGATAACTGATATTATTCTGAGTCTGACTTTAAATATAAGAATGAAGAAATGCTATTGAGCCAATGATCCAGGATGCCAGCAACTCTATGGAGTTTTATATCCCTAAAGGGTAAGTGGAACTCTCTTGGAAAAGGCTGGGAGAACGACTGTTAATATGAGCTGAGG
Organism: Myrmecobius fasciatus; assembly: GCA_023553655.1. Taxonomy (NCBI): domain Eukaryota; kingdom Metazoa; phylum Chordata; class Mammalia; order Dasyuromorphia; family Myrmecobiidae; genus Myrmecobius; species Myrmecobius fasciatus. Next base: position 27,840 of record JAJPUD010006855.1, on the reverse strand, counting down.
TAGGAGTCTTCTGACTCAGTGTCCCAACATAACATTTCTACACTCCACCTGGCTGACTTAAACCTGGCTCAATGCAATTGGCCATCTATATCACTTTTACCCAGAAGTGACATCAAAATAATGGAACATTTTCCTCCTATCCCCATTCTTTTATAGCAAATTTCTATAATCACCAAGTTTTATAAACCTAAATCTAATAAATAATAGATTGAAACTGGAACAACTCTTTTATGATAGGATGCAAGAATAAACACCATACAATTTTAACCTGTATTTATGATCAAAATATAATATAGGGATGATATCCTCCAAAGAGGGGAGTGATTAGAAAGGAAATGTGAAAATTTTCTAATTTACTGGAGTAGCAAATTTTGAGAAAAGCAGCAAGACTAGACTGTTTTCTCTAAGAACTACACACAGATTGATAATTTGAAAGGCAGAAGAAGAGGCCATCGATGAGTTTCCTTTAAAAAGCACTAGAAACAGATTTATAAGTATATTCTATCAAACAGTACATCAGGTGCAGGATTTAGGTAAGAATAAAAAGAGTAAGCTGGATAGGAACTGAAATTCTTTGAAGACTCAAGATTGGAGAACCAAATTTAAGTGATTGTATTAGTTTGTCAGAACCTCTAGATTTGGAACCCAGCAAACAGTGTTGCTGAGAATAAAAAACAACCATAGATTTGTCCAAGAAAAAGATATCTAAAGATTAAATAAGCACATGAAGCATCTGGGACTTTCCCTTCTCACATCTGTTCCTATAACCAACTGTTCATGCATGTGCTGTTTTGACTTTGGCCTTTCCTCCCTGCCACCACAGGCTAGAAAAATGGGGGCTAGCCAAACCAGACCTAAAACTGTATTATAAAGTAACAGTCATCAAAACAATATGATGCTGGCCCTTTTTGTAGTGGCTAGAAACTGGAAACTGAAGGGATGCCCATCAATTGGAGAATGGCTGAATAAATTATTGTATGTGAATGTTATGGAATATTATTGTTCTGTGAGAAACTACAGCAGGATGATTTCAGAGAGGCCTGGAGAGACTTGCATGAACTGATGCTGAGGGAAACGAGCAGAACCAGGAGATCATCCTACACAGCAACAACAGTATTACATGATGATCAATTCTGATGGACATGGCTCTCTGCAACAAAGAATTGTCTCAAACCAATTCCAAATGTTCAGTGAAGTAAACCATATACATCCAGAGAGATTGATTTGAAATATGGACCACAACGTAACATTTTCATGCTCTCTATTAACATTTGCTTGCATTGTGTTGCCTTTCTCTGATTTTCTTTTTTTCTTGTAGATAGGATTTTTCTTGCACAACTTGTCAAGCATTTCAACATTATTAACATGTAGTTGACTTCCTGACATCTAGGGGAGGGGAGGAGACTGGGGGTAAAATTTGTAATGGAAAGCTTTGTAAAGATCAATGCTGGGGAACTACCCATACATATGTTATACAAATAAAAAGCTTTAATAAAAAAAATTAAAAAAGAAAAATTATTTATCCATGTGTTTTGAAATAAAAAACTTTAATAAAAATAAAATTAAATAAAAAAAAATACGATGCTGGATAAGAAGTAGAGTGGTGGATCAATGGAATAGATTAGGTACGCAAGATACAGTAATAGTCTGTGACTCAAGTGATCTGCTGTTTGATAAACCCTAAGACTCCAGCCTCTGGGATAAATACTCACTATTTGACAAAACTGCAGGGAAAACTGGGAAAATAGTATGGCTAAAACTAGACACAGACCAACAGCTCACTCACTATACCAAGATAAGGTCGAAATGCATTCGTGATTTAGGCATAATAGGTGACGCTATAAACAAATTAAGAGAGCAAATGATAGTTTATCTTTCAGATCTTTGGAGAAAGAAGGAATTTATGACCAAACAAAAATAGAAAACATTATTAAATGGAAAATAGATCATTTTTATTACATTAAATTAAAATTTTTTATACCAAGTCAATGAGACCTAGAGGGGAAACTAAAAGCTAGGAAACAATTTTTACAGCCGATCTCTCTGGTAAAGGCCTGATTTCTCAAATATAGAGAGAACTGAATCAAATTGAAAATAATACAAGTCATTCCCCAGTTGACAAATGGTCAAAAGATATAAAAAGGCAGTTTTCAGATGAAGATGTTAAAGCCATCTATAGTCATCTGAAAAAAAAATGCCATAAATCACTATTGATTAGGGAAATGCAAATTAAAACAATTATGAGACACCACCTCACATCTATCAGATTGGCAAGGAGAACAGGGAAAAAAAGATAAATGAAAAGAATATGGGAAAATTCTAAAACTAATGCATCATTGGTGGAGTTCTGCACTGATCCAGTGCAATTTGGAATAAGCAGCCAGAAAAAAAACAAAACAATTTATGTGCTGTGGAGCTACAGGATAAAACAATACTTAGCAGCTTCTACATTAAACAACTAGAGGGCTTGGAATATGATATTCCAGAGGGCAAAAGAGCATAGAACCAAGAAGTACCTATCTAACAAAACTATAATCTTTCAGGGGGGAAATGTATATTCAGTGAAATAAAGGATTTTCAAGCATTCCTCATGAAAAGAAATTTAACTTTCAATTACAAGACTGTAGAGAAGTGTAAAAAGAAAAACAGGAAAGAAAAATCATTAGTAACTTCATAATGTTAAAGTTTTTCCATTGCTACACGGGAAGATTATATTTGTAATTCATAAGAACTTTCTCACAGGTATTAATTGAATGGGATGAGCTGATATCCAAAAAAAAAAAATCAAATTAATGGGTGAGATAGAAATGGAGTAGGAGAAAGGGAAAGAGAGAGGTAGAATGGGGTAAATTATCAAGCATTGAAGAGGCAAGGAAAAGATTTTATACTGGAGGGGGAAAGGAAGGAGGTAAGTGGATGTGGATGAATCTTATTAATTTTGAAATTGCAGAAAGAGGGAATACCATACACATTCAATTGAGTATAGAAATCATATCTTACACCACAAGATAATAGGAGGGGAAGAGGAGAAGGAGGGAGAAAGAGATTGAGGGAGTAGAGAGTCAGAACTGGAAATTTCAAGGGTAATGGTTGAATAAACTGTTGTATGTAAAATGATGGAATACTATTGTGCTGTAAGAAATGATGAGCAGGATGCTCTCAGAACAACTTGGAAAGACTTCCATGAGTTGATGCAAAGTGAAATGTACTGTACAAAAAGAAACAGCTATGTTGTTAGGATGATCAGCTGTGAAAGACATATTCTCAGCAATACAATGATCCAAAACAATTCTGAAGAACTGATGGTGAAAAATGCTACCATTACCCAGAGGAAGAACTGATTGTATCTGGGTGAAGAATGAAGCATAGTTTTAAAAAATTTTTTCTTGAGGGTTTGTTCTTTTTTGTCTATGTTTTCTTTCATCACATGACCATTATGGAAATGTTTTTTCATGATTGCACATGTATAACCTACATCAAATTGCTTGCATTCTCAATGAGGGGTGTGGGGTGGAAAGGGAGGAAGAAAAAGAATCTGGGACTCAGTGTTCTGGAAGTGAATTTTAAAGGTTTCACTGGGGAAAACTAAAACACTAAATATTTTTATATATAAAAAAAGATCTCATGGGATTAGTAACTGATATTATTCTAAATCTGATTCTAGATATGAACATCAAGAAATGCTATTAATCAATGATCCATAATGCCAGCAACTCTATGGGGGTTTATATACATAAAGGGTGGGTAGAATGACTGTCACATGAGCTGAGGTAGGATTCTCCTGACTCAATTTCCCCAACATGACATTTACATTCTATCTTGGCTGACTTAAGCCAACGCATTTGGCCATCTATATCGCTTTTGTCCAGAATTGACATCAAAATAAGGAAACATTTTGCTTATTTCTCCATTCTTTTATGGCAAAGTTCTATAATCACAAAGTTTTATAAAAGTATAACACTAAATAAATAATAAATTGATAGTGGATTATCTCTGAGCTTTTATAATAGAATGCAAATATAAACACCATATAATTTTAGCCTGCCTTTATGATCAAATTATAACATAGGGGATAATATCCTCCAAAGGGGAGAACAATTAGACAAGGGAATGTGAAAATTTTCAAATTAAATGGAATAGTAAATTTTGAGAAAAGCAGAACTAGACTGGTCCTCTAAGAACTACGGATTAACCATTTTACATGGCAGAGCATTCCATAAATGAGCTTCCTGTGGGAAAAGCACTAAACTAGACAGATTTACAAGTATATTCTATTAAACAGTATATCAGGTATAGGATTTAGGTAAGAACAGAAACAACAAGTTATATGGGAACTTAAGTTCTTTGAAGGTTCAAAATTGGAGAACCAAATTTAAGTGATTGTATTAGAACCTCAGAACCTCTAGAGCTGGAACCTGAGAAGTAGGTATTGTTGAGAATAAATCATATTGTCCAAGAAAAGATATCTGGGGATCAAATCACTATCTGAAACACCTGGGACTATCCCTTCTGCATACTCTGCAGCAGTCATCAAGACTGTTTGATACTGGCTAAGAAATATGGTGGTGGATCACTGGAATAGAAGATAGAATAGTCAATGGCTAGAGTGATCTGTTATTTGATAAACCCAAAGCTTCTGGAATAAGAACTCACTATTTGACAAAAATTATTTGGAAAATTGGAAAATAGTATGGCAGAAACTAGGCATAGACCTATATATCAGATTTAACGCACATAAGAAATGATAGTACAAGCAAATTAAGAGAGCAAGTGATGGTTTACTTCTCAGATCTTTGGAGAAGGGAGGAATTTATGACCAAAAAAGAAAGAGCATTATGAAATGGAAAATGAATGATTTCAATTACATTAAATTAAAAAGGGTTTGCACAAATAAAGCCAATGAAATCAAGAAAAGAGGAGAAAATTTCACAGTCAATATTTCTGGTAAATGCCTCATTTCTGAAATATAGAGAAAACTGATTCAAATTGAAAATAATAAAAGTCATTCCTCAAATAATAAGTGGTCAAAAGCTATAAACAAGCAGTTTTCAGATGAAGAAATTAAAGGAATCTATAGTCATCTGAAAATACCCTAAATCACTATTGATTAGGGAAATTAATATTAAAACAACTCTGAGGTACCACCTCACATCTATCAGATTGGCTAAGAGGACTGAAAAGGAAGAGATAAACATTGGGAAGAATATGGAAAAATTGGTCCACTGATGCATCATTGGTGGAGTCCTGCACTGATCCAACCATTCGGGAGAGCAATTTGGAACCATGCCCAAAGTGTATAAAACCATACATAACCTTTTTTTAGCAATACTGCTACTAGGTTTGTTTCCCAATGATATCATACAAAAGGGGAAAGGGCCCACATATACAAAAATGTATAGCAGCTCTCTTTGTGGTGGCAAAGAATTGGAAATAAGGGGTGTCCATCAGTTGGGGAATGGCTGAATGAACTGTGTTGTATGAATATAATGGAATACTATTGTTCTATGAACTGGAAGATTTCAGAAAAACCTAGATAGACTTACATGAATTTTGATAGCTAGTAAAATGAGCAGAGCCAGGAAAACATTGTACATAATAACAGCAGCATTGTGTGATCAACTCTGATGGACTTTGCTCTTCTCATCAATACAATGAACAATTCTAAAAGACACATGTTGGCAAAATGCTATCTACCTGCAGAGAAATAACTATGGAGTCTGAATATAGATCGAAGTATACTATATTCCCTTTTCTGTTATTTTTTTTCTTCTGTATTTTTTTCCTTTTGTTCTGATTGTTCTTTCACAGCATAATTAACGTGGAAATATGTTTTAATATGATTGTACATGGATAACCTAGATCAGATTTATTGCCATCTTGGGGACAAGGAGAGGAGGGAAGGAGAAAGAAATAAAAACAAAAATCTTATCAAAGTAAACATCAAAAATTAAATGATTTTTAAAAAAATTATCTCTTAAAAAACAGCCTAGGCCAAATGGTAAAGGAAGAGCAAAAAGCTAATGAGAAGAATGCCTTAAAATCAGAACTGAACAGATTGGGCAGAAAACAATTCCTTTAAAAGTAGAATTGGACAACTTGGAAAAGGAGGTATAAAAGTTCACTGAACAAAAAATTCCTTAAAAACTAGAATTGAGCAAATGGAAGTTCAGACTTTCTGAGACAACCAGAAACAGTAAAACAAAATAAAAAGAATGAAAAAATAGAAGACAATGGGAAGTATCTCATTGGAAAACCAACTGACCCTGAAACTAGATCCAGGAAACATAATTTTAAAATGATCGGACTATCTGAAAGCCATGCTCAAAATAAGAGCTTAAACATCATCTTTCAAAAAATCGCCCAGGAGGGGCAGCCAGGTGGCACAATGGTTAGAGCACCAGCCCTGAAGTCAGGAGGACCTGATTTCAAATCTGGCCTCAGACACTTAACAATTTCTAGCTGTGTGATTTAACCTGTCCAGGAAAATTGCCCTCATGCTCTAGAACCAGAGAATAAAATAGAAATCAAAGGAGTCCACTGATCATCTCCTGAAAGAGATCCCAAAATGAAAACTCCCTGGAATATTATAGCCAAATTCCAGTACTCTCAGGACAAGGAGAAAATATTGCAAGCAGTTAGAAGCAATTCAAGTGTAATGGAGCCACAGTCAGTCATTATTATGCAAGATTCAACAGCTTCTAAATTAAAAGATTGGAGGGCTTGAAATATAATATTCCAGAGGGAAAAAGAAGCTATGATTACAACCAAGAATAACCTACCCAACAAAACTGAGTATAATCCTTCAGGGGGGAAATGGATATTTAATGAAATAAGGGATTTTCAAGCATTGCTGATGAAAAGACTAGAACTGAAAAGTTGACTTTCAAAAACAGGAAAGGGAAATCATAAGAAATTTAATAAGGTCAAACTGCTTATATTCCCCTATGAGAATATGATACTTGTAACTCAAGAACTTTCTCATTACTAGGACAGTTTGAAGGAGTGTATATATAGATAGGAGGCCCAGGAATGTAAAGGAATGATATCTATCTAAAAAATAAAATTAATGGATAAGAGAGTAATGTAGTGGGAGGAAGGGAAAGTGAAAGGTAGAATGGGATAAATTATCAAGCATTAAAGGGGCAAGAACAAGCTTTTTTATACTGGTGGGGAAGAGAAGGAAGCTAAGAAGTAGTGAGTGAACCTTATCCAATTCTGAATTTGTTGAAAGAGGGAACGCCATACACACTCAATTGGCTATGGAAATAAATCTTACTCTGCACGATGGTAGGGAGGGAAGGAGTTAAGGATGAGCAGATTAGAAGGGAGGAGTGGGAAGTCAAAATTGGAAATTGTGTGGATGCTCAATAATGGGTGTAATGGTTGAATAAACTATTGTATGTAATTATGATGGAATACTATTGTGCAATAAGAAATGAGGATAAAAAAAAGAAATGAGCAGGATGCTCCCCAAAAAACCTGAAAAGAGGTCCATGAAATGTACTGTGGGCAAAGTAACAACAACATTGTAGGATGATCGGCGTGAATGATATAACTATTCTCAGCAATAAAATGATCCAAGCCAACTCTGAAGGATGTATGATGAATAATGCTATCCATACCCGGAGGAAGAACTGACGGTGTTGTTGCACACTGAAGCATGCTTTAAATTTTTTTTTCATGAGAGTTTTTTGTTTTGATCTATGTTTTCCTTCACAATATGTCCATTATGGAAATATTTTCATGACTGCACATGTATAACCTATATCGAATTGATTATATTCTCAATGGGAATGAGGTAGGGAGGAGGAAGAGAAAATACCTGGAACTCAGAGTTTTCAGAGCAAATGTTAAGAACTGTTTTTGCATTTAACTGGGGGTAAATAAAGTACTAAATAAATTTTTTTAATGATAAAAGACCTTATGGTATTGGTAACTGATATTATTCTGAGTCTGACTTTAGGTACACTCATCAAGGAATGCTATTGAGACACTGATCTATGATTTCAGCAATCCTATGGGGTTTTACATATATAAAAGGTAGGTAGAATTCTCATAAGACTGGAAGAAAAACTGTTAACATGAGCTGAGGTAAGAGTCTCCTGACTCAGTTTCCCCAACATGATATATCTACATTCCACCTGCCTGACTTAAGCTTGGTCGGTTTCACTGGCCATCTATACCACTTTTGTCCAGAATTGACATCAAAATAAGGAAACCTTTCCCTTATGTCACCATTCCTCTGTAGCAAATTTCTATAATTACAAAGTACAATACTAAATCTATTAAATAAATAGATTGATACTGGAACATCTCTGAGTTTTTGTAATAGGATGCAAGCATAAACACCTTACAATTTTAACCTGCATTTATGATCAATTTATAATGTAGAGAATATCTCCTCTGAAGAATGAATGATTAGAAAAAGCAATGTGAAATTTTTCTGGTTAAATGGAATAAGAACTCCACACAGATTGATAATTTCATATGGAAGAAGAGGCAAAAAATGAGTTTTCTACCAAAAAAAGCACTATTACAAGTATATTCTCAAAACATATCAGGTACAAGAGTTAGATAAGAATAAGAACTGAAATTCTTTGTGAAGGTACAAAATTAGAGACCAACATTTAAGTGATTGTATTAGTTTTAAGTCAGAACCTTCAACAAATATATTCTTCTGAAAATAAAGCATATTGTCCAAGAAGAGATATCTGGGAACCAGATAATTATGTGAAACATCTGAGATTATCCTTTCTGCATACTCTGTCCCCCTAATCAACTGTTCCTGCCTGCTTTTTTTTTTTTTTTGGTTTTGGCCTTTCCCCCCTGCCACCACAGGCTAAGAGCATGTTGGAGCCTAGCCAAACCAAACCTAAAACCGTATTATAAAGTAGCAGTCAACAAAACCATTTGGTACTGGCTAAGAAATATGGTGGCGGATCAGTGGAATAGATTAGGTACAGAAAATACAATAGTCATTGGCTAGAGGGATCTGTTATTTGATAAAGCCAAAGACTCCAGCTTTGGGGATAAGAATTCAATATATGACAAAAACTTCTGGGAAAGTTGGAAATTAGTATAGCAGATACTAAGCACAGAGCAACATCTCACACCCTATACCAAGATAAGCTCAAAAAGTTCAGGATTTAGACATATAGGTAATACTATAAGCAAATTAAAGAGCAAGGAATCATTTACCTCTCAGATCTTTGGAGAAGGGCTGAAGTTATGACCAAACGAGAGAATATTATGAAATTTAAAATGTTTGATTACATTAAAAAAGATTTTGCCCAAAGAAAGCCATTGCAAGCAAGAGTAAAAGGGAAGTAGAAAGCTGGGAAATATTTAGAGCCAATGTTTCTGATGAAGGCCTCATTTCTCAAAGGTAGAGAGAACTGAGTCAAATTTAAGAGAACAAATCATTCCCCATGTGAGAAGTAATTCATATGGATCCCTACTCTATTCCAATCAGTTTTAATCAATTTGATAAACTCATATCCAAGTTTTGTATGTAAGGCTCTGAGCTGTAGACTCTTGGTTCATTTGCTTAACTTCAGGAAGTTAACTAAAGGCCCTCTTCTTTTGATTTTACCTGTCATGGTAATCCCTTAACAAAATGCCATTGGCTCAGAGCTCTGCCTCAGTATTTTATTATAGGTGGAATCATTTTAATCCCCACACCCAAGTGATATATTATGGTCGAAGGATATGAATGGGCAGTTTTCAGATGAAGAAATCAAAGCAATCTATAGTCATCTGGAAAAAATGCTCTAAATCACTATTAGAGAAACACAAATTAAAACAATTCTGAAGTACCATCTCATATATAAGCCTGGCTATGATAACAGAAAAGGAAAATGATAAACATTGGAGAGGATATGGAAAAATTGGACCACTTGCATTGTTGCTTTAGTTGTAAACTAATCCAAGTATTCTAGAGAGCAGTTTGGAATTATGCCCAAAGGGCTATAAAACCCTGTATACCATTCAATCCAAGAAAACCATGACTACATCTACTTCCCAAAGATATCATAAAAAAGGGAAAGGACCCACATTTGCAAAAATATTCCTAGCAGTTCTTTTTGTGGTGGCAAAAAATAAAACTGGATACCCATCAATTGGGGAATGGCTGAACAAATTGTGCTGTATGAATGTAATGGAACACTATTGTCTGTAAGAAATGAGCAGGCAGAAAGGAAAAGTCAGAATTATAGGAACATCATAAAATACTTTCCATACAAATAAAATCAGATATAAACTGGAAAAATATCAAATGCTCTTGGATAGTTGAGCAAATATAATAAAAATGACAATACTACCTAAATTAATTTTAAATTAAAATTAAATAAGTATTTAGTGCCATAGCAAACTCCCAAGAAATTTTACAGACCTAGAAAAAAAAATAATTCATGTGGAAGAACAAAAGGTCAAAAATTTCAAGGGAATTAATGAAAAAAATTCAAATTAAGGTGGCTTAGCTGTACCAGATCTAAAACTATATTATAAAACAGTGGTCATTAAAACCATTTGGAACTGGCTAAGAAAGATAGTTGATCAGAGGATTAAGTCAAGTTCAGAGGACAAAACAGTCAATGACTATAGTAATCTAGTGTTTGACAAACCCAAAGATCTCAGCTTTTGGGATAAGAACTCACTATTTGACAAAAACTGCTGGGAAAATTGGAAACTAGTATGTCAGAAACTAGGTATTGACCCACACCTAACACCTTTTACCAAGATAAGGTCAAAATGGGTTCATGATCTAAACACAGCAAATTAGAACATAGCATAGTTTACCTCTCAGATTTGTGAAGGAGGAAGAAATTTGTGACCAAAGAACTGGAGATATTATTGTTCACAAAAAAGTTTTTGTACAAACAAAACTAATGCAGACAAGAATAGAAAGGAAGCAATAAACTGGGAAAAACATTTTTATATGCAAGGGTTCTGATAAAGGCCTCATTTCTAAAATTATAGAGAATTGACTCAAATTTATAAGAACTCAAGCCACTCTCCTATTAATAAATGGTCAAAGGATATGAACAATTTTCAGATGAAATTGAAACCATTTCTAGTCATAAGAAAAAGTGCTCCAAATCACTGACCAGAGAAATGCAATAAGACAACTCTGAGATACTATCCCTCTGACATTGACCAAAATGACAGAAAAAGATGTTGGAGAGCATATGGGAAAACTGGGACACTGATACATTATTGATGGAGTTGTGAACTGATCCAACCATTCTGGAAAGCAATTTGGAACTATATCCAAAGTGCTATCAAACTGTACCTACCCTTTGACCCAGCAGTGTTTCTACTGGGTTCAAAGATCCCAAAGCAATCTTGGAGGGAAAGGGACCCACATGTGAAAGAATGTTTGTGGCAGCCCTTTTTGTAGTGGCAAGAAACTGGAAATTGAAAGGATGCCCATCAATTGGAGAATGGCTGAATAAATTATGGTATATGAATGTCATGGAATATTATTGTTCTGTAAGAAACGACCAGCCGGATGATTTCAGAGAGGCCTGGAGAGACTTGCATGAACTGATGCTCAGTGAAATGAGCAGAACCAAAAGATCATTATACTCGGCAACAACAAGACTATATGATGATCAATTCTGATGGACATGGCTCTCTTCAACAATGATGTGTTTCAAACTAGTTCCAATTGTTCAGTGATGAAGATAGTCATATGCAGCCAGGGAGAGGCCTGTGGGATCTGAGTGTGGACACAGCATAGCATTTTCTTTTTTTTTTAACTTTTTATTTGCAAAACATATGTATGGGTAATTCTTCAACAATAACCCTTACAAAGCTTTCTGTTACAAATTATTCCCCCCTACTCCCTCCCGTCCCCTAGATGGCAGGATATCCACTACGTGTTAATTATGTTAAAATACTTGACAAATAGCATATATGTATACATATTTCCACACTTATCATTGTTGTGCAAGAGAAATTGTATCTACAAGAAAGAAAAATCAGAGAAAGGAAACCCAATGCAAGCCAACATCAATAGAGAGCATGAAAATGTTATGTTGTGGTCCATATTTCACATCCCTCTCTCTGGGTGTATATGGCTTTCTTCACTGAACAATTGGAACTGGTTTGAAACATTTCATTGTTGAAGAGAGCCATGTCCATCAGAATTGATCATCATATAGTCTTCTTGTTGCCGTGTATAATGTTCTCCTGGTTCTGCTCCTTTCACTCAGCATCAGTTCATGCAAGTCTCTCCAGGCCTCTCTGAAATCATCCTGCTGGTCGTTTCTCACAGAACAATAATATTCCATAACATTCATATACCATAATTTCACAACATAGAATTTTCACACTTTTTGTTGTTTGCATTTTATTTTCTTCATTCTCTTTCCTGGTCTGATTTGATTTTTCTTGTGCAGCAAGATAATTGTATAAATATGTGTGCATATATTGGATTTAACATATATTTCTACCATGTTTAACATATATTGGACTACTTGCCATCAATGGAAGGGGGATGGAAGAAGGTAGAAACATATTTTGCAAGGACTAATGTTGCAGAATTATCTTATGTATATGTTTTGAAAAATAAAAAGCTAATATAAAAAATTAGCAGGCAGATTTCAGAATAACCTGGAAAGACTTACATGAACTGATGCTGAATGAAATGAGTAGACCCAGGAAAACATTCTACATGGTAACAGCAACATTATGGGATGATCAACTATGATAGACTTGGTTCTTCTCAATACGATTCAAGACAATTCCAAAAGACTTGTCATGGAGAATCCACATCCAGAGAAAACTATAGAGACTGAATGCAGATTAAGAATATTTTCACTTAAATTTTTTTGTGTGGATTTTCCCTTTTTTCTGATTCTTTACATGACTAATGTGGAAATATGTTTTAACATGATTGTACATGTATAACCTATATCTGATTACCATATGGAGGAGAGGGAGAAAAATTTGGAACTCAAAATCTTACAAAAATAACATTTGATTACTATCTTTACATGTAATTAGGGGGAAAACCCAAGGTACTATTAAGTGGGGAAAAAAAGTTTCTGAGCTGTAAATACATAATTTTGGATTTTACAGTAGTAGTAGTAGTAGTAGTAGTAACCGCAGCAGTGGTAGTTGTAGCAGTAGCAGTAGAAGCAGTAGTAGAAGTAGCAATAGCAGTAGCAGCACTACTAAAAAGGTAACCTAAAAAAAGTTAGATTAGTCACACCTTGGATGGAGCTCCATGTCAACATGGAGTTTTCTTAGTTACCTTGATAATATGCAAATCTCCCTTCTCTGAACTGGTCCACTAAGTGATCTATCTGTACCTGACTCAATGGCATTATGAAATAGGAATTGTGAGAAAAACACTGTCCCTTTAAACGTAGCCCTGGGTGACTTTTAACCAAGAACTATCAGTTCTTATGCTGAGGAGATCAAATATTGAGAGAGCTACCAACGTGAGGGTTTGTTCTTCTGGACTGAGTGAAGAAAATCCCTGCCCTGAGTGATGGCCAAACCCTCCAGGGACCTCTGGTATGGACCAGCAGGCATCCAGATGCTAGTCTTGCAACACTGGACACCCTCGGTGCTTCTGAAGGGGGGTCATGGGCTTCTTTTAATAAGGAATGTTCAATCCCAGACAGCACAGAAGCTTTCTGCCTTCGTGCCATTCAGCTGAGCCAGCAGCCCCTGCACCCTGGATTAAAGATATCTCTGCCTCTGGAATACTTCCCACCCTCCCAGTTTATCTTGGACCCACCCAGGCCCAGCCATGATGCTAAAAGCTCTTCTGCTTTAAAGGAAAAAAATCTCAGGGGTTCTCCCCCCTTAGTCTGAGGGGGACACCTCAGGTTGGGAAGAGAATGTGCACTTTTACTACCTCCATTTATTCCAGCTCCCGATTATCCACAAGTGGTCAGACTGACCTGGGAATCAGAATCAGCCAAGCAGGAGGCAAACAGAGCATCCCTTAGGCTGGTCATATAAGAAATCCTTTGCAGTGTTCTCGAACCCCAAACTCTGCCATGCCAGGAGCTTCAGAACCAATTCGGACCAGCTCATATCAACCCCCAATTATGGGACTCCCGGGGACCTTGACCATGGTATGCCCACTAAACTCTCATGGCCAAACCCGGTCAGACTTCTCTGCCATTACCCCCCACCCCAACTTTATAGTTTTGACCTGAAGTCTAAGCCCCTCCTGAACTGTTCTTCCCCTGGCCATCTGCCTGCTTAGGAATAAAAGCAGGCAATTTGTCTTTTAAAAGGTTATCACCTGGAGAAACATCTAATAGTCACTTTTAGAACTCTTTGGGCCTAAGGCCAGATTTCTCTTAGTTGGGTCAGCTAATAGTAATGCCATTTTTAAAAAAGGTAATTTCCACTGATAAAATCACGGGATATTGAACCATTAGACAGTATCAAGGATTTGGGGGACATAAACGTGACTAGAGGCAGCTTCAGCACCTGCAAGGGCAGGGGCCAGGCTAATCCTGGATCAGTACCCAGGGAGGGGGCTGCTCCCCAGGATGGCCCAGAGCAGAGGGCCGAAGCTTTGTTACTCCAGGGCTCTTGTGTTCAGGGTGCCCCTTGGGTCATCCCCAGCAGGGGCTAAGGGGAATCGGTGACCCACCAGTGGCCCGCCCTATTCAGGGGGTGATGAGGGGCAAGTGAGCTTATGAATCTGAGCGTTGAAAGGCACCCTGATGTCCAGCTCAGGTGACTCATCCATTCAAGGGGCTCCCACCTCCTCAGGCAATCCACTGCAGGGGGGGTATTTTCCCTGACAATCCTTTTTGCAACTTCCCCTCCTTCTTCCCCTGACAATCCATGAAAAACTTCCAAGATGGCTGTCCCACCTGCCCTGCTCTCCCACCCCTGCTTTCTTCTTCAGGACAAGCCCTCCCCAACTCCTTCCACCCAGGGGAGCCCTGCAACATCAAGGACCCCAAGGCCTTTGGCGCGCTTTCCCGTGTCTGTGTTCAAGTGCTTTCTCTCTAGAACTCTCTGTCCCCTTCAAGGTGAAGCAGTGGCACCCCCCTTCCCCTTTGGGCCCCTCCCCCCTGGAAGAAACCACTCTGCAGATACGGGGTCTTTCCTTCTGGGTGGGGGAGCCTGCTGGGGGCTCGCACCCATCTTATGAAGAAGAGCGCCCGGGGCCTTCTCCTGGCCCAAGGCTAGCATGAGGGGGGTACTTCACACCAGTTGGACTGAGAGGGATTTGAAATGCAGGACAGTAGCCTTGCAGGGGGGCCCCCCTGGGGCCAGAAACTTTTATTCCCTGAGGTCACAGCATCACTGGACCCACCCCACCCCAATCTCCACCCAGGCCTTAGCTACTCTCTGAGCT